>VWYH01010262.1:1014319-1300342 GCA_013399365.1 Pampusana beccarii
AAATACTGAAGAAACCTCTCAGGCAATAATTGAATTGCTGGTCTTAGTTTTTTCTGATTGAAACCTCTACATCTTTCAATGAAACTGGATTTTTTGGAGGTAAAATTTTTCATTCAAGTGAAAAAAATGCCTTCTCCATCACAAGAAAAAAAAGCTTTAAGAGAAAAGAAAAAAAAAAAAAAAAAAAAAAAACCAAACACACACCAAAAAAACCCAAACAAAAAACCAAACCCTTCCAGCTTGAAATTAGTCATGTGGGAGTATCAGTTTGTTCTAGTAAGACTCAGTAATGGATTTATTGTAGCGTGCATTGTTTTTGTTTGCATTAACATAGCGTAAAGTGATAAATATCTTGGGTTGGCTATTTTGTCTGAGGTTTTCTCTTGGAAACTGGATTTCCTTACATGACAGCGTCAGAACTGCCATATTTATTGGGACCAAGAATCTGTCAGCTCTGTCTCCAACAGAGCCACGCAGAGAAAAGCTAAAAAGAACCCGAGTGCCTATGGTCCTGGCCCTGGGTAGTTTGCCAGCCTGCACACCTGCTCTGTCACCCTGGGGACCAAACCCTTCCGACCGATGTGACCGAAGCCTGTGACAACGCAAACAACGCCCGAGGGGTCACCTGCGCTCTGTGATTTACAATGGAGGCATTTTCCTACTGGGTGGCCCACCGTACGGGATGTGCCTCTTGCTTCCCCTCCCGAAATCCTCTCCTGATTGCACTGGTGGGGACCCCCGGTCACTGTGCCAAGAACTGAGCAAAGGCCAGAAGGAGTTAATGGCCCAGTGGCCAGAGCTCAACTGGGTTTTACCAGCCCGTGGGCCTTTGGAGCAAAGACCTTGGAAATCAGAGTTGAATGACAGTGATATTTATGGGTACTCTGACTAATCTCTGTGCCTGGGACTTGACAACTATATCCAAAAACATTGGCAAATACTTCTTTTGTCTTGTTTTGTTTTGGTAAGAATTATAGCTGTTCCTGTTGCCATCTCACCTGGAACTAGTACATGAAGAAACTTCATCAACGTCACTTCGTGACATTTAGCGATGTCAGTGCTGTCACTGGACAGATGGACCAGTGAGTGAAATGGGAGCAAAGGAGGGAAAAACGAGTGACCAAATTTTTCCAAACTCTCACAGAGATTTGTTTCTAGTGGTGGAGAGATTTTGCAAGTGGCAAGTGTCAGTATTAAGTACTGAATTCTTCTTTTTCCCTTTGGTCTCATTATAAACAGGGATATTTGTTTTTAAAATAGACATTTTTCATCACTTCTTTTTAAGGTCATGCCTCTGTAAGGCACACAGATGCTGAATTTGGACAGGACCTTTTAGCCATAATATATGAAGCTCCAAAATTTCAGAGGCTCCATTAAGAATATTGTGCAGAAATTGGGAATTTTGCCATTGGCTTGATTGGCTCCAGGATTACACCCTTGCTGCTCCTTGGAAGTCATCTTTGATTTGGAAATCATCTTGAAAAATGCTGTGATACATTGCTCTCCAGGGAGATTCCTGCTACTTCATCGTTTTGATGGGGCTGTAAATAATAAAAGAGCCTTACTCATCAAGTGCTCCTCCAGTCCCAGCTGAACTCGGAGTAGTCAGGAATGGGCAACAGCAAAATGTTAATCAAATTCCTTCGACTCTCCAAAGAAATGTTGAGCGGAGCTTCTCCGAGACTGCAGAAAACTCTCCATGGGAAACTGTCAACATTTCTATTTAACATATTGTGTCAACATTTGGCATCTGCGAATCAGCTGATGAAGTGGTTGGAAAAAACAGGAAAAGACTATTTTATGGATGTTTGGAATATATATCTACATGAGTATATACACCAAATACATACATGAGTATATACATCAAATATATGCATCTTTCTATCTAAAATATACATACTACCTATATACGAAGTTTTCCAGTTGCCAACTATGTGTGTGCGTGTATGTGGTGTTCATGTGATATTTCTACAGGACAACAGAAAAATTTTCAGCCAGCTCCAGTTTAACTTTAAAGGCAGATTTGTTTGTTTGTTTAACAAAAACATTTTGACAAATGGCCCCAAAAGCTGTTCTGGACAGGCTGTGAGACGGGACCTCACTGGCAAAAATCCCATTGCCCTCAATGAACCTGGATTTCACCCCCAGTCTTCAGAAAAATTTCACAGATGTCCAAACAACACACAGTCCCATATCCCATAATCGAAGCCTCCCCATTGAGCTTATTTACTTTGACACTGTGCACGATATTAAACTCCCACTCTTTAAATTCCTGCTCTTATTTCGGCCCCATGGGAAGGACCCACCTCTTCTGTTTTCATTGAAACTCATCGAGGTTGGTGGAAGTACCTTGCTGAAGGTCCCTCACATAGATAGCTTCCTACAGTAAATTCAAAGGGATAAGATCTCACAATTGGCTTTTATAACCTTATGGAATTAAAATAAAAGCCAGTCTGGTTCAAAAGCCGCTGACATTTTCTCTAGCGGAGGCTGAGCCGCTGAGAACTCTGTAACACTCCCCCTCAATGAGCCAAACCCTGCAACTCAAAGCAGGGAAAGCATCATAAATTCTTGCAAACCAGAGGCACCACGATCGAGCCGCATGCCAATAGCCCAACCATCACCTTTGGAGCCACCAGCAAAGGTGACATTATCACCGCCACAAAGGCAACCTGGAGCCCTATGATGAATTCAGGTCCCCTGGGTGACCTTGGACAAGGTGCATATGCTCTTTGCCTTCACTTCCCCATCTAGAAGATGGAGCTAGTAACACCTGATTTGCTCATTGTGTTTATTTAAATTATAAACACCTTCAGGCAGAGGAAACTTCTTACAACGTTTCCACAGTCAAACAGAATAGAATTCTAATAGAATTTAATAGAACTAATTTTATTTAATTTATTTTTAATTAATTTAATGCAATCTAATAGAATTCTAATAGAATTTCCAACGTCAAATAGAAGGCCCTTGTTTCAGCTCAACCTCCAGGTATTACATGAAGGCAAACAGTACATGGCAGAGTGCAGATTTCGAATTAGAAATCTATTAGTAATACCAAATAATTCTTATTCTCTCCTGCTTTTGGCACTTGACCCTATTCAAGATGATTTTGGTTTGTTTTTAAGAAGGTACAAGACCAAATCCTGAGGGCCCTCTGTCTCCAGTTCCCATTAGAGTTGACATTACACTCACCAGCAATTTGTCTCAGAAGTGTCCCAGGGTTTCCCTCTTAGATTTTTTAAGCGGCCGTACGGCAGAAACAAGAAAGCGTGAACTTTATCTGGTCCTGGACCTGCAGCTGTAATCAGAATCTTTATGATGAAGTTCATCTGGAAGAGCAGAGGAGAGAAGAAAAAAGCAAACACAAAACAAAACAAGGGAATGCCATCAAAGTCTTTCAAAGCCAGAAATTCATTTTACCTTTGTCAATGACTGTGGTTTTCAAGGATAAAGATCAAAGCGATGACCGTGGGCAGAGCTATGACAAACGCCGAGATCAGGCTGTTAAACCCTAGCATTAGCGCTACAGTTAGGCTGGTGTCTAGACTAGCAGTGGGTGCTCATGCCAGGTCTGGCAAACGCGGCAGCGCAGCGCTTGCATCAGAGGTGCAGCGAGAAGAGTGAGGCATCCAAATTGCACAGGGGAGGGAGCAATCGGACTCCAGCAGAGTGGAACTGCAAAAAGGAAGTTTAGGGGAAAAAAACAACAACAAAACAACCAACCAAATAAAAACAAACAAACAAAACACACACACAAAATCACCACCAGGTTATTGCCTGAGCTCAGGGCAGACAGCTGAGAAGATGCATCCCCCCTCCTGGTTTTTGCATTGTGATTAATGGACACAGAAAGCTTAGATAACTGGGGGAAAGTAATGCCAAATTCTTATCAATACAGATGAGCTGGCTTCATATTCCTCCAGCCCTTTCATGTGGAAATGAGGCTGCGTTTGATGAGGCCAAGCCCGTGTTTGACACAGCTTGGCTGGGATGTGCACGGTGAGGGTTCAGGTGCCTGTGTGGAGAATCCCCGCAGCTGCCTGGAAAAGGGGAGACCCTTCCTGGGGGCAGAGAGAGCCTTCAGCTCCCTCGCTTTTCCTCGTGGGGAGGACAGAAAGCTCTTGTTCCACAGAATAAATGCACACGGAGGTCCGAGATGATGGCTGCAAGGTGGTTTTGGCTGCTGAGGGGCCCTGCCCTGCAGCGTCTCCACGTTCCTCCAGAGACCTCTTGCATGGACGCTTAAAAATAACAGCCTGCCACGTCCTGAAGGAGGAAGGTGGATAAATGAGGGGAGGACACACTCGCTTACAGCAGCTCAAGAAAAACTGTGTGCTGCTGGGCAGCCACTGTCACCGGAGCATCTCAAAACTCCCCAAACGCTTTAAACTGACCATTTCTCATCACAGTTACATTGGCTTCCACCAATCATGACGAGTTCTAAAGAAGCTGCAAACTCACGTGGGCAAATGTCATCTCCAATGGATGAAGGCAGACTGGAGGAAATATTTTCACCAACTCAGCTGGTTTCAGCTGTGCTTCACGCAGGGGCTTGCATTGCCCGTTGTCAGGAATACGGCGTAGTACTTGCTAGAAGGATTAGCTAAGACTGAGACTGGTCATACGCTATTCTCAGCTCTGCCACTGACTCACCTGCGTGGCCTCGGGCGAGTTCCTTGGCTATTTGTGCCTTAGTTTACCCGCTGGTAATAGCAGAGATAGTAACAGTCTCACAGAGTGGTGCGAGAATTAGTTAATTAATATTTGGAAAACAGTTTGTGCCTTGACGTCTTTGTGCCTTTGTTTACCCATCAGTAACATCAGAGATAATAACTGTCTCATGGAGAGGTACAAGGATTAATTAATTATTTGAAAAGCAGTTTGAGATCCTTGGATGAAAGATGCTATGTGAGTAAAACATATCATTAAAAACATCTCCCAGTCCTCTGTGAAGTTAAAATAAAGCTGGAGCTTCTTAGTCATTCAAATAATTAAACCATAAATACTGTTTATTTTAATCTTCCCTTTAAAAAAATAATCTAATCTAGGCAGTGATACCAGCCAAAGAATGAAAAATGTTTCAAATCCAGGAGACCTATCAATTTGAAGAGCTTGATTCTTAATTGCTTTTTGATTTCTATCAATGGAAAGTGAGAGCAATTGTATTTACTAATGCCTGCAAAAGCACAGGGCAGCCGGGAGGACACCCCCAGCTCCTCTGCAGGGTTCCAGCCTGCATATTCACACGGGTACCGCAGCGGTACCCTGAGCTGCACAGGGTTCTCACACCATCCAGGCAAATGATTCTATTTGACTTGGTAACCAAGAAGGAGGTGTAGACCAGCCTATCTTAAAGACATGTCAAAGCTTTCCCCCAGAACGTGAGTGCATTGAAGCAGGGGCACAAAAGCAACTTTTCTTCCCAGGAATGGTGGTTGAGGAACAACTCCACCAAACAGAGGTGCCGGCCATCAGCCATTGATCCATTCAGCTTCTTGCATCCGTGTTTTTCTTGCTCTCTCTCACTAGTTTTTGTGCGTGTTTTTGTTTTACAAACCACACATGTGAAGAAGAGGTTTGCAGAATCAAGGTCATGGTTTTTAATTGAACGGGGCCTCTTTCAAGGTGTAACTACTACTGGGAACCGGCTAGAATAATAATCTGCCACACTGGGCACCCAAACCACCATCCTAGAGGAGCTTTCCATGGGCTTGGAGACATTTGTCTCAGCCTTTCCATGGGCTCCCACTCCTCTTTGCCCATGGAAAATTTTGCAGCAATCCCTGAGTAACCTGTGTGGGAATGCAGGGAGGAAGAAAGGACGTAAATGCCTTCCCGAGCTCCAGCGCCTTCATTAGTTAAATGTCCTCCTGCCTTTTCCACGCTAGTCCAGCTTCTACTGAATTTTCATCAGGCCAGAAGAGGCCTTGAGGGCCGTTTGAGAGTAACCATCAGATAAAAGCAGTTGTCATCCTCCTTATGCGGCAGGCAGGGAAGCAGACACAGGTAGACTGGTCACACAGGAAGGAGAGGAGGGACCCGGTGACTCAGAGCTTTTGACTCCCAGCTGTCAGCTTGAGACGCTGTTCCAGCCAAGTACAAAAGCACACGGTTATCTCTGAACTCATGAATAATTCCATTGATTTAAGCCATAAACTTCAGCATCAGGGCCTTAACCACCTGGCTGTGCTTGCCAAGGATGGAAAAACAGGAGTGCAGGTCTGGATAGGCCTGAGATATTCCTCTTGACAGAGAGGAACAGTAGCAAATCGTAGATTCCCTGGTGCAGGTTTCTAAGAGAACTACCAACGGGGATGAAAGGTGGGTTGGTCCCTGAGATGAGGGGTCCCTTGGGGATGATGTAGCTCCCGTGCCAGCCCCGGGAGGTCTCTCCACGTTGGACATGAGTGGGCTTGGCCACCTCCCTCACAGTCACCCTGTTGGATGCACGTGCAGGGCTGCTCAGCCAACTGCATGACATTGACCTTGGTGACTCCTCAGAGCACCATGCCCAGATGATGTGATCCCACTCCCCAGGCTTTGCTGGAGGGGAACCTGGTTCCCTTGGGAGTGGAAAGGGGTATTTGCATATGTGATGACACCAACTGTCCTCTCCTGACGGGGATGTAGTGAGTTCTTTATCCCCTTGCTCACGCAGAACCAGGAAATGACCTGGTTGTGAAGGAGTCTCACCCACACGCAGAGGCGTCCCTCAAAGCTCTGCAGCCCGGTTCAGGATGCAGTTTACTCCCCCCCAGCTGTTTTTGACCTTGTATTTCTACCAAAGGGCTAAGAGATCAAGGCAAACAAGAAGGAAGCTATATTCCTGTTGTTGATGGGAGAGTGAGTGAAGGAACCTAAATTATACACGGCGTTGCCATCAGATGGTCGGAGTGTCTCTCCCTTCTATTATGCAAAGTAATAGTATCACAGTATGCTAGGGATTGGAAGTGACCTCAAAAGCTCATCCAGTCCAATCCCCCCGCCGGAGCAGGAACACCCAGATGAGGTTACACAGGAAGGCATCCAGGCGGGTTTTGAATGTCTCCAGAGAAGGAGACTCCACAACCTCCCTGGGCAGCCTGGGCCAGTGTTCTGTTACCCTCACTGAGAAGAAGTTTCTTCTCAAATTTAAGTGGAACCTCTTGTGTTCCAGCTTGATTCCATTACCCCTTGTCCCGTCATTGGTTGCCACTGAAAAGAGCCTGGCTCCATCCTCATGACACTCCCCTTTTATGTATTTATGAACACTAATAAGGTCACCCCTCTGTCTCCTCCAAACTAAAGAGACCCAGCTCCCTCAGGCTTTCCTCATAAGGGAGATGCTCCACTCCCTTAACCATCTTTGTTGCCCTACGCTGGACTCTCTCCAGCAGTTCCCTGTCCTGCCTGAACTCAGGGGCCCAGAACTGGACACAATATTCCAGATGTGGTCTCACCAGGGCAGAGTAGAGCGGAAGGAGGAGCTGTTCTCCCTCGCCTGGCAGCCGCAGGCTCCAACACTCCCTGCAGCCGGAGGCCTGAACAGCCACGGTTGGGGGCAGTTGCTCCGTCTGCGCCCACACCGTCTTTTTGAGACAAGCTCTCTTTCTGGTGGAGACCATGGTCGGCAGCAGTCTGGGACACTGACGAGAAGTGAGAGGGTCTGACAGGTGAGGAGTGCTAACCTCTGCCCCTGACCAGACAAGCTACCGCTCCTGCTGCAGCAGCGCGGCTCGGCCTCACCCCCCGCACACGCTGGTTGCCCTGCTCAAACCTCCTCGAGGCTTTTTAAAGGCGAGGGGCGGGGGCGTGGTCGCCATCACCGTGGTGCCGCCCACGCCACATCAGCCGCTCTCACCGGGGCTGCCGGGGCTTCCGGGTCGCGAAACCGAAACGCAGCCCCGCGCTTCTCTTTACCACGAGATTGCTCTGGCGGCTCCGCCCGAGCTGGCTCCGAGCGGCTGACCTCGAGCACCGAGTGCTGGCTTCGGGTTTCACCCGCTTTTAAATCTCCCGCCGTCACGTGGTGACGCCCACGTCACGTCAGCCGCTCTCGCAAGGGCTGCCGGGGGCTTCCGGGTCGCGAAATCGAAATGCAGCCCCGCGCTTCTCCTTCCCTCGAGATTGCCCGGACGGCTCCGAGCAGCTGGCCTCGAGCACTGAGACGGACAAACCGGAGGGGACCCGAGATACCGGAGCATTTGGGAAACACGTCCCGTGGCTGAGCGAAAGGCGAGCTTTACTGCTGGCTGGTAACGGGATTTCAGCTGCCTGCCTGTCGTTCAGCCCTTCCCCAGGGGTGAAAGGTGCAAACCCACCAATAAGCGCGATGTACAGACTTAATTTCACTAATAATGGCATTGATCCATACATAAAACAGCCAAGCCACTAATGGCTTCAGGTTTGTGCATTATGTGATCATCTGAAGGCTTTAAAAGGGTACCACACAGATCTCATACCCACATATAATTGCCATTTTCTCTCAAATGCAGCTTTCATTGGAGTAGTGCAAGATCTAAAAATATGTCAGGCTTCCTTTATGGCTTTACAATAACTGAACTTCAGCTGACGAAATCTCAGATTAGGAATGGTGGCCCTTGTTCTCAGAGCTGTGGGCTGTCAGCTTTTGGGCTGATCTCTGAAGCAGTTCACCCCACGGTAAGAAGTTCTTTAAGAATTGGACCAATTAAGAACTGGACCAAATTCAGTCACCTTTCACTTGGCTGCAGATTCCGCTGGCACAGACGCTGCAGTTTACAGTCCACATTTAATTTTCCCCTCTTTCATTTTTCCCTAGGAACACAAGGGGAAACCAAACGGGGAAAGGACAGAGGAGCCCGGCTTGTGCCTGGCACGCTGCTCAGGGACCCAGCAGTCCGACTGCTACTACAAGACCTGCCGCCTACAGACTCCTGCCTACCACAGGTAAATTGCATCACAGCTTCCCCATCACTAAACGTAGTTAAATATATAGTTAAATATAGCATTGATTCTATAGCTTTTACAAACTGACAGGTGGAAAGCGTTACCTTGGAGCTAGGCACTTGTAATATTGCTTTTTACAGCATATACTCTAAAATTCAGGCCATGGGAAACCCAAAGGTTTCATAACAAAGCATGGAAAAACCCCGACAAATCTTGGTTCAAACCCTCCCTTTTCAGGCCGCACCCGAAATGCAAGTGAGACTATAATAGACAAATCCTCCCGGGCAGCGGGCCAATCAGCCAGAGCGCCGCTCACCAAGTCTCAACCTATTTCACACCACACAAAATCACGGCGGGAAAAGGCTGAAAGGGTTCATGAAGTCCATAGCACTGTACCTTTGCTCACGACAGCGATGCCAGCCCATTGCCAGCGTCTCGGTGTCTGGCCCAAGCCGATGGCAGATGGCTGTGTGAAGCTAGGACCTGGGAAAACAGGGATAACATCAGGAATAAAACCAAAAACATCTTATGTACCTACTACTCCCATCTCACCCCGCTCTGGGAAGATGCCCGCTTGCCATGGACTGAGTCAGGGCTCGGTCTTGTGGTCTTTCGGTGCTCTGCGGAGCCACCGCGGGCTTGCGGGCTTGGAGCTGTTGGCGCATCTCATCCCTTCTGCTGTGTGCAAGGACTTTCCAGCCAACACTACGAACCAGCAGCTTGGCTATTTCCACCCTGTTTTGGCTGTTTTGGCCTATCTGAGTTGGTGAACGAACACGCAGCCTCCCCATCGGGTCAGCGGGTCAGGATGGAGCAACAGCACCTACTTGGGAGTATCTGCTGGCTCCTTTGAAAAATTCTCCCTGGATTTTTTTATTGGATCTTAGGTTACCACAACGTATCTGCCTGGATCTGGGCTTTGATTCTCCGCAGCTCTATCCCAGGCTGGCTGGGGTAGCGCCTTTCCCTCAGAGACCACAACTGACAACTCTTCTCAGGGAGAGGGAGGAATGGGGTAGTGGTTGCGTTTGGAGGGTGGGCAGAGGGAAAGGCTGTTTGAGGCCACTGTCTGCCTGGGGGAGCCGCAGGACCGGTAAGAATGATCAGGAATCATCTTATTTCTCCTCCCCCTGGGTTGCTAACTCCATCTAGGGGACCACCAGTCTTGGTTCTTCCATTACCCGCCTCCCCAGGTCCCACATTCCTGGCTCTCCCCACCAAACTGTGCCACCCCAGCTCTACCCTGACCTCCCCACCGCTCCCCAGGCAATCCCTGACCCTTCAGCTGCGCTCTGGCCAAATTAGATTTTGCCTACGTGGCTGAGAAACATCAGCTTTTAATAAAAATACCAGCTCGCCTGCAGGGAACAAGGTGGAAGTTACATCTTCTATTTCCTGCAAAGGCGTGTTTGCAAGACACTGGTTTGCGAGACACTTGGTTTGCAAGACACTATGCAGATGAGCGACACTGTGAAAGGCAGGGCCAGCTCCCCGGCGGGGGGAAAACAGGGCAGATCAAATAGTTATCCAGGTTTCCATCAGCGCGGGGCTGGCGGGGTGACAGGGAGGTCGGCTTGCCGTTTCGCACGGATGGCTCACCTCTCTGCCAGCTCTAATAAACACGGGCGCCTGATGCCAGCAGAGCTGGGCTGAGCTTCACCAACAGATGCCATTTGTTCCCCGCCTGCTCCGTTGGTGCGAGCGGCCTCATCTCTGCAAAACAAGCACACGAAGAGAAGCTGAAATTGCCAAGTGGGAATCCGGTTTGTGTTCATGCTGGAGTTGGCCAAAGAAGGAGAAAACATCAGTCTCAAAAGGGTTTTCAAGATTTGGATGTTTGGCTTTATCTTTCAGTAGGTTCAAACATAATCTGTCAACTCCCATCAGGAAAAACAAGAGGGCGAATAGCCCAGCCTTTAAAAGTCAGTGCTGCCGTGGCTAGAAAGTTCACAAAGAACATGGGAGAAAAAAAGATTAGTTTGAACCCATGACCTGAACACAAACCTGCACCTCATAACCAAATATTGGAGGGTTCCTTTCTGTCTTGTAGCACTAAGAAATTCTGGCAAGAATATTAGAAATGGAAATGCAGAAAAAGCTCTTGAAATTAATAATAATCCTCCCGCCAAAATTAAAGTTAAATTGTGGAACTTCCATGTTCCTCAGCTAATTATGTTTTACATTTGAGAAAATTCATGGTAGGGTGTAAAGATTTTACCTTTGGATAGTTTCATTATTAGCAGGCCACAAACGAATTAGGTGGATGACGCAAAAATGATGGCCAATAAAATATTTACAAGGATTCTTCATTCTGTGTGAAACATCTTTTATATATATGTATATACGTATATACTATAAATAATAGAAATTATGCTCATGTTTTATACTAGGGATGTAAACACTGGTCCCAACAGCAGTGGCAAATGAACCACTCACATTTTCTGATTGCATAATTTGCCTAGAGGATGGATACATAATTACACTATAATTAAGTATAATAAACAGAGAAAATGATTTGAGAAGGAAAAATTATCACAGCCTCAACCACATCAGCCAGAAGCTCTCTTCTAATTAAGTTATTTTACTAAACAAAATGTTTTTAAGGTGGGTCCCCTTTGAAAATGTACATTATAGCCCGTGTAATGTAATTTAGTTTATAAGTAAAACACGGCTTTGTGTACGGACAAATCACATCTGATAGGACTCATTAAATCTGCAGCTACTGGGTCCAGTCCAGCCACGTCCTTAGTCCCTCACACCCCTGGTCCAAGGAGCAGACCCCGAGTGCTGCTATGGGAAACCACAGCAGCTTTTTATTTGCAGTCACTGATGGACTCTTTTAATGTTACCTGGGGTTTTTTTTTTTTCTGGTTTGAAGGAAGAAATGGTAGCAGGTAATTCTGACGTTGTCATCCTGTAATGATACAGTAGAGGCAAAGGACAAGAGAAGTAGCTCAGGTTAGCCCCAAAAGCTCATGCTATTTGGGGTTGAGGGAGTCTTAAAACACTATTCCCTCCCATAAGCTTTAACCCTCACTAATTCTTCTCATTGTCTAGCAAGATGGGAAGATGGAGTTGTGTTTTCTGTTACTGTGGCTGAAGAAATCCAAAACCCCGGTTCACAAACTGCAGGACTCAGGAAGACCACATAATCTGGCACTTCACATGGCAAAAGACATCAGATACCCTCCAGTTCTGTTGTATTAGAACTACAGCTTCTTTTTTTAAAACATCAGGGACCACAGGAGCTATTACAGAAGCCTTGGAGCATTATTCTGAAATTAGCTACTCCTCTTCCCCCTCTCTGAAAATGTTCAGTTTTAAATTTCATCTGTAAGATTTCTGTATACATCTGCCTCATTTCCACGTTTCTCTTCCTCTTGTAAGTACCGAGAGATTGTGACCAAGCCACCCCTTAGCTTCTCTTCTGTAAGCTCATTAGATCACGCTGCCTGATACAAATCTCTGCTGGTTTCCTGACTCTTCAAGGCTTGTACAGCCTTGTGATGTTCTTTGGGAAGGTCTCTGTATGTCAGTGACCTGTTGTCTTAATTATTTACTGGCTTCCTCAGTTCCCAACTCACCTATAAGGTTTATTTGTGAAGACTTAGCTTTTGTTTTTCAGGTCATTGTGAAAAATAGCATAACCTCAGTAACACATCCATTCGGTACCTCCTAGGGATGAGGTCTAAGAATGGACCTACATCCAGGGTAGGAGAAAACAGCCCTGGCCAAGGAAAATCCAGGGAAAGAAGAAACTGTGTCCTAAAATATCAGTTGTCCACAGCAGCACAAGGTCCTTGAATTCACAGCAATGAACGTTACGTTGTGAGAACATCTGTGAATGCCCCGTGAAGATGTATTTCTCTAGCTCTGTCTACTGCACGCACAGGTTATTGGGTAATGGAGAGAGCAGGGCGCTGGTCAAGAGGAATCTTCTCTTGTTTAGAGTTTTCCTCTCTCAAACATTTGCAAACCTTGGAACCACAAAATGTTTCGGGTTATTGATGAGGTTATTGATGTGTGTGGTTACTGCTTGCAGGATGCCCCAGGCAGGACACTTAAGTTGCCATGGGTCTGTGTACTCCTGATGACTACTCCAGTTTCTCTCCTAATCCCACACATTTTCAGTTGTATAGTGACCTGATTTCAACCAGCAACTTCCATGAGAAACCACGTGGCAATCACAGACATCGTAAACTCAAGCCAAAGAGTCATTTTCAAATGCTTGGCAAACGCTAGACCACAGAAACTCAACGTGTCGTAAGATTCCACTTGGTCCCATCATCATGGGTGGGAAAAAGGAGGAGGATTATCCGTAGACCTCAAAGTGTTTTACGAAGGGAGGCAAATGCTGCTATTCCCATTTATTGGATAGGGCAAAAGCAAGTTCAGACTTGCACAAAGTCACCCAATTAATCAGCCAGAAAACTGCCACTGAAACCCGTATTCTGGTCTAAACAGGTTCTCAGACTGCCCTCACCACTGTACTACCTGAGTACCCTCCAGAAGCACATCAGGAGAATTTGGGCATGTCTACGCTGGCTGATGCAGACAGCTGCCTGTCAACGCAGCCCCCTTCTCGGCCAGCTGCACACAAGCCATCTCCAGATGGAAGCTGCCGAGCCACGTTAACACCATCCTGAACCCAGAGGTATGAACCCCACCACAAATAGGGGTGAAGGCTCAACCCACCACCACTCGTCTCTGTGTTTCTGGGTGCAGCTTGCTCATCGGGCACAGACAAAGCAGATGCGAGACTGTCTCCGAGAGCAGATAGACCTTTCTTCATTCTAAATCCAGTTTCATCACCTGTAGTGCCCTCACAGTGTCTCCTCATGCTTCGGTTCTCACTGAGCCGTAGAGATGGGGCATAAACCTGGTGGTTTTCTGGTTACGGCCTCATGGCTCCTTGGAGGAGAAGTCTGGAAGATGACAATTTGAACAGGGATATTTGCATACACTGCCATAAAGAAATAAAACCTCCAAAATATAACTAGTAAGTCAGGGAAAGAAAAAAAAAAAAAAGAGAAGGGAAGCATCTCTTTAAACTCAAGATCTACTTGTCATGAGCAAGAGTACAAAAAAATTAGTAACTTAACGACCTGAAGGTAAGAGTAGCTGTCATTACAGGGTGAAGCTCCTACACATCACAACAATAATTCTCTCCAGACTTCCCTTCCAAGGCACGAGGAAACATTGGCGCATTTAGCCACAGCTCCCTGGCACTTCTTCAGGAGAGGCAGGAGCTGACACAGCCACGGAAGGCTGTCCTTTGTAGCAGAGACAAAAGTCCCGTGTGACCCAGTAAGTCTGACGCAAAGCTGAAGAAATGAGTCTTGCTTCAAGGAAGCTAAAAATCCCGAGGTGCCCTGAGCATTTCTCCTGGACTACACATGCTCCCAGGTTTAGAAATCCTTGAGAGTCGCTAAATTCTTACGAATCACTCCTGGCTCTGGAAGGCCTCGCATCTTGCATGGTTAGAGGCTGGGAAAGCGCAGTGTGGATGCATCCAGCTCTGCTCACCCCCATTTTGCTTTCCTCCCTGGGCACCTGCCAGCAACGGGCCGGTGGGCTCTGATCTGGAGCAGCACAGCTGCCCTGATGCTCTCACCTAGTTCTGGATCCAAATCTCTGCTGGCGGGGATCCAGCGGCTTCACTAGATCCCCCTTCGCCTGGGGAAACCAGGGCAGCGTGTAGGCAGCAGCGTTGCTCTGCAGTTTTGCGTTTCTTGGACTTCTGCACAAAGTCCTGAACGGTGAACACGTGCTTCATGCATATGCAGCAAGGGCACAGACACCACTTGGAAAAAAAAAAAACAAACCCCAACAAAAAAAGAAAAACGGACCCAGTTAACTTGGCTACGATCATCCAGGAAGTTTGTGGCAGAGCTGCAAATAAAATCCAGACATTTTGCCTTTTGGGCCTGTGTCTTCACAACAACACTGTTCTTCCTCTGGGCATCTGGGCTTGTTGTCTTATCGGGAGGCACTGCTCAGCGTGTCTGCTTAAACAGAAAGGGTGCTGGGAAAGCCACGCTTTAATTCTTTAGAGAAAATGATGCTAGCTACGTAGGAAAACCCCGTAGCTTTTTACAATTATTGCCATGCATGTATATCTCTCCCTCTCTTTGTGATCTTCACCACTTCCTCACCATATGTAAAAGGCCTGATCCTGCTGAAAATATTCATGGCTCCAAGAAGTGCCACTCGGATGATGTTGATTTACCTCCACAAAGGATGTGGCCCAATGTTTTTGGCGAGATTTTTCTGCAAGCAGCCAGTCACATCTCGCTCTCCCTCACCCAGAAAGCTGGGGGAAGATGTGTGACAATAACCTTGCTCGACTTCACCTGGCCCACCCAGGGAATAGCTATTTCTGGATGAACATGGAAAACCCAAGCCTTGTCCCTCTCATCTAACATCTCATGTGTGTTGCTAAGCCTAATGTTTAATTTGAAAACAAAAAGGAGAAGCAGAAAAAGAAAAAAGAAAAAAAAAAAGAAAAAGAAAAAGAAAAAGAGAAAAAAGAGAAAGAAAAAGGAAAAGGAAAAATAAAAATAAAAATTAAAAAAAGGAAGAGGAAAAAAGAGAAAGATTTGAGGTGATGAATAGGAAAAGGAAAAAGAAAAAGACCCCAACAACAACAACAAAACCCTCACCTGAAAACAGCATTAAAGTAAGCAGAGGATTTGAACAGCACTATATTTTTAAGATAGTCTTTCTGCAAAACACTATGTTTAAAAACTGACCTTTTTACCATGAGGTTTCTGAAACTATAGAGCCATCCCCAAGCTTCCTGTGAGATAAGGCTTGTAATTTGGAACTGAGTAATGAAGTATAAATGCAACTGGCTTTGTGTTAAGAAGCAATGTGTAATCATCTGGCAGTGTCATATTCCCCCCGCTGCAGAGTGGTTTGGGGCTATTTGTGCTGGAAATTAAAGTTAAGAGCAACACCCTGCTGCAGGTAGCTCGTCCTCCGTGCCTGACAGAAGGATGGTGTCTCAGGGTACAAAACTCCCTGGGGCTTTGGAGAAAAAAAATTATTTCTGAGCATTTATGGTCCCCTGTCTCCTGGATTTGCAGGCCCGTTGGTTTAAGATGCAAGTCTACAACGTGAAGTGTTTGGAGGGACAACTGCTGAGCTGTGGTGGGCAGAGGTGGACATTGCAGCCTCCTCTTAACTGAAGCAACACAAACTTACGACTATTTTAACAAGATCCCATTCCTCCATATTCACTTGATATATTTCTGTTAAAAGGGATGGCAAAAACAGAGAGAGAAACGCAGGAGTTTCCGTGGTGGTTTTATGCCAAGCGTAAATATCTGTGTAGGAGCCTTTCAGACCTCTTTGCACTCCCAGAGCAAGGACTAGATCTGGCCTAGGTTTTTAAATTTTCTTCCAATTTGTTGGCGTGAAATCTGACAGCGGGGCAGATGTGTCTGCCTTGATCTCTGGTGTGGATCTCCTGTTGCACTCTCCTCTGTTTTTCCAAGCCTCAATAGGGGAAAGTGAAATTACTGTCCAGAAATATTAATCACAGCATCTCAGGTCTGTGAATTCTCAAGAGTTTTCCTCTTGCAGCACTGGAAGGCTTTGACCCATTTTCAAAAGTGGGTATAAAGCATATATACATAAGGAAAGCACACATACTTGGAGCATCTGCAAAAACATATGGTAGTTGCAGTTCCCACTAACCAGTTTCCTGGATTGAATGCATTTAAGTGCAGGCTTTGTGAGAACTAGTAGTTTTTGACTGCTGGGTTTCTGACTCTCATCCCTTAACCACAAGTTCTTCCTTGACTTTGAGACAGATACCATTTCCCTCTTCGTTTCGCAAATTATTGCGCAGAGTCTTTCTGGATACTTATTTGCGTACTGCCTTTTTTTTTTTTTTTTTGAGGTGAAACTACTCTCAGGCTCCCTTGACAACCCCTTTACCCAACTTCCCATCGCATACAGAGGTGCTGTGTTATCTCTGCTTAATCCCAAATGATGAAAAGCAATTATTTCCAGTATCACTAATTACACTTCAGAAGTCTTAGGATTTTGCTGGGCTGATAATCTACAGAGCTCATTGCAAATTTTTCCATCTAAATCTTTTGTTTAATGAAAGACTGTTTTGCCAAAGGATCCGTTTTCCTTAAATACACTTTTTTGAAGCAGAACATTTTAAGGTTTTGGCTGTTGTTTCTGACAACAATATCATTTTTCCTGTCTTATCAACATTCTCTGTGCAAACACAGCCACCTATCAGCACGTTTTCCATGTTAGCAACCGAACTTGAGTCCAACATGCCTTCTGCTACTGCTACCAAAGCAACAAATCCTGAAGAATATATTTAAACGAAGACATGTAGATCTAGAGAGACCCTTCTGGATTTTACTGTGCTTACACCACTCCTGTTGTAAACCAGTTTAAACTCTTGGCAGTTCCCAGTGATGGAGATCCCAAAGTCTCTCTGCACTGTCAGTTCCAGCATCTCTTTCTCTTTACAGATAGGGCATTCCTAAACTCTCACCTCCTCTGTTTTGCTGCAAATAAAGCAAATTAGATCTTGTCTTTCTCCATGCAAACAGACCCAGTGATCACAGTACCCTTTTACTGTGTCCCTTTCAGCTACTGTCTTCCCACGCAAAGTCTCAGTCTTTTCTAGACTAAAAAAGAAATCCAATTTAAAAAAATATTCCTTAGAGGTTGCATTTTTTGAAATCTCTTATGTTGCTCTCCTTCAGACTTCCTCCCGTGTTTACATCTTTACTGGAAGTACGGAGTGCAGATCTGTGTTCTGGGCCTCTGCAGCACCAGAACGACCACCACGCAAAAGGTGCTTTTGAAACCTCTTCTAATAACAGGTATCCTGCTGGCCACAGCATCACTGCGTAGACTTATATTTGAGCTTCTCCTCTACCAGCTCCCCAGCATACAGCCAGTACCATGACTTGGTTCCTTACATGTACTTTAATTATGCACTTTCTTTTTCATGTTAGACTATTTCTAAAGCTTATTCAGAACATTAAAAATCAATCCCCCTCCCGAAGCTGGGATCCCAGTCTATTCTGCTGTTTTCACCTACAGTAAGAGCCCTGTCTGTTCCACCATCCAAACTGTTAACAGATTTAAATGAACCATGACCAGCACAGACTCACTCATGCCTAATCTTCAAGGATGTAATTCCAATCAATGGTTGAAAAACAGCAATTATTTCTGTCAGACAGATATCATTTCTGATACCAGCAGCTGCCCAAAGGAGACCTGAAGCCAAGAGTGATACCAGTGAATAATAGGCAAATATCTACTCATCACCTGTACCGAGAAACAGGCTTGAGTACCAAGCCCTGAAACTACACTCTCTCCCTTTTTTTAATAAGAGGACAGCAGCAAAGCTGGATTATTCATAGCTCTGAAAGCAGGATGGGCACATCAGTATGCCCCTAAAGCCAAGATGATGAGCTAATCAACTCTGTATTGTTAGAAGAGTCCCCACCTACGCTTTCACACAAAGGGCCGATTAGCTCACAGGTATGCAAACCTCTGGGAGGATGCCATCTTTCATCGCTACCAGAACATGTTTAATGTATGCAAAGTTGCCAACAATTAAGCGTTTGCGTGTGTGTGTACACACGCGCGCAGCCACTTGCTCGGGTCCCAGGAGCTGCAGACCGTGTTGTGCTCACCCACCGTGTGCTCGGCCGTCCCGTATAGGACGTTGTGCTCCGTATAGGAAGGTCAAATAAGGAGCAGGACTGTAAGTGCACACAGCAGCGTATTAGTGCTGAGGCTGCTTGATGGGATCCCCGTTCCAAACCAGGAGCGATGATGTGAAGTGGTGGCTGGATGTCTGAAGGTGCTTAGCACCTCCTCCCCATCGCCACCGCGTGGGATGTGCGTGGGCACAGCGTTTTTCTCGATAAACACTGGATTTACGTTGCTTCCAGTGTTACCTCTAGGAAAAGTGCTGCATGGCCCCAAAGAGAAACAAACGGGATGGGAGGAACAGGGAAGAAAGGTCCTTTGAAGCAACACATTCCCCTCCTCTCCCAGTGGTGAAGCTGGGCTGTTCAGAGGAATATATGCACCAAGGCTGCACGCAGCCCATTGTGAGCCACCAGCAACGTATTTGTCCCCTTTCAATGTCCATCAGCAGTTCTCAAAGTGCAACAAGCTAAAACAATCTCCTTATGTCACAGATTTATATCAGAAAGAAACAAAGGATAATTTGAGGAAGAAACCCTGCTATGGGGAAGAAGAAAGGCAGCAATACATTTGCTATCTTCCAACAGTGTACCTTATCTCGTGAAAAAAACAATGTCTCCTCTTCTTCTGTCCTTTTCTGCAATGTTCTTCCATGCTCCTTGCTGAGGATTTGCAAGATGTCAGGAATGCTCCCTGCTCCCTCTTAGCTTAACAGTTACCTGGAAAAGAAAGGGACCAAAAAAGTCATGCATCGAAATGAGCTTTTGACAAATATATAACAATATATGTTTCTCAATATGCTTTCTGACTACAGTGTGTAAACAGTAGAAGACACAGGAGCACATCACAAAAATGTATGCTTGCAAATACAAGAGCTGTCTTTTCTCTTGCTTATACAGGAGACATCAGACATTGTAATACAGAGGATTTTTCCATCTGGACCACCTGTCTTCTGAGAAGCGGGGATGCTGAGGGTGCGCCACCTGCATCTCCTCTTCCCAGGGCCGTGTGCCGTGAGAGCTGGTTCACCTTGTGCAAACCAAGCCCCTAAGGAACCGAGTGTAAATTCATGCCCTACAGCTCGTGGGGAGAAATTATCCCAGAATAACTTTGGTCTATTGCTGACAAAAAGTAACTGGCTAAATCCCAGATGGTTCCATCCCTGTAGAGCTTCGCTGGCTTCAGAGAGGCAGTCCTGGTGATACCAGTTGGGCTCCAGCACAGCTCTTTCACCCAGTGGGAGCTCCCAGCCCAACCCTGGCCGCTCCATCACTGGCTGAAGTGAAGCAAAGGGGGAGTTTGGGGATCCAGGCGGCTCCCCTTGCTTCCCCTGGCCAGTGCTTGTACTTAATGCAGAGCGTTTTTACTTCATAGAAGCCTTTGCACTAAATGACTTTGTCCTAATCGCTGCGCTACCTCGGTTATCGCCCGCACAAACATTCCCTTCAGATCAACGTACCAGCTGGGCCAGAAATCACACAATTGATGTTTTGGTTTCCACTGCCTTATCTAAATCCAGTTACTGCTCAAAATGAGACTAAGTCAACAGACTTAATTGAATGAAAAGGCTGTGAGACAAGCTAGAGATTTGTGGCTGTGTATGTCCATGCAGGAGTTAATCACTAAGCAAACACTTTGCAACAAACAGAGCTGGGCTGAGCAGGATCAGTGTTTCGGTGGCCTGGAAGCTCTCGACATGCTGGGGTTGCGGGAGGTATTGTTGGGGCTGGCAGGAGGATTTAACCAGCATCGCAAACAATGTACCACCGCGGAGAGAAGCTGGGGGTGGACAATGGAGCAGGCTGTGAACAAACACTTCTGCTTGCTGCCTAGATTGGGAGATAGCAGAGACCCTGTAGTAGTGGCCAAAAATAATTGCTCCCCTGTAATTGTTGCTGTCCGGATATGCGAAACAGCCCTGCTGGCACCCAACAGCTGGAGCAGGGAGCTGCTTGATGTCCTCGGCTCATTGCTGTGGAGGCAGCTGCCAGACTCTGGTCGCTCTCACAGACATCACTGGTCTTTCCAAACTGTACAGCCATGACATTCCTCCTGGCTCTGCAGTTGGAGAGAGAAAGATCTATATGGAATATGTGGGAATGGCCAGAGTGGGTCAAGACCACTGCCCCACCTCACCTCTCTTCTTGTCTTCAAGTCTGCCACGAGCAGACTTGTAGGAAAGACCATTAAAACCTGTGTGGGCTCATAGCCAGGACCTAATCCCCACTGTGACAGTGCTGCACAAAGCTTCTCCAGAGCTGCAGGAATAAAAGGACAGAGCCCTTCTCTGCAGCTGCAGCTTGCCCTGGCAAAATCTGCAAAACCTCTCCTTTTTCTACCACCTGCTTGGTTCAGAGGCACCGGGTTGGTACCTGGTGAGGCTGCAGTGGAAATGCTCAGGTTCATGCCAATGGGTCATCTCAGCCATTGCAAGCCTCCTAAAATAATCATTAAATATCACCTAATACGAGATGACTCATGGAGTCCTACAAGCTGGGAAAGTACATCAGGTGATGGAGAACCTGAATCAGGTTCTAGGCAACGACAGCCTTACAGACTAAAGGTGGCTTTGCCATGAGCAGTGTAAAGACAGAGACTTGCCATTTTAGCTGTGGGTTTGAACGTGATTTTGGCTGGAAAAAACTCATCCCATGCTACAGAGAGACACCATGCCTTGCACGGGCCACCCACTTGTCACCACACGCTAGCTTGGGGCCAGGACATCTGGCTGTAAAAACACAGCTGTGGTGGCGGAGGGTACAGAACCCAGCTAGATCCTTCCTCCCCAAGGGAGGCCACAGATGCCACTGTTAATTTGCAACCCATTTGGCAGCTCTTGCCCTTTGGTGCGCCGTACAAGCAGACAGGACAACTTTTCTAGCAAAGCCAGGCAAGAAAGACGATGAGCTCTGTGATCAGGTGCTGCACGGTCAGAGCACGACACAACATCGAAAGAAACTGCTGCTGAATGCCCAGGCTTCAGGATACAACAATACCACACCGAGCTATATTTTATTCCTTTAACAAGTGCTGAATATGCAGAGGCTCCCTTCCCAGCTTCTGTCTCCGTCTTGGAAGCCGGGGAAGAGCTGTGTGTGTAATTATTTTCAGATGCCATCCACTTTATTGATTATCTGAGCGGGATGCACAAATAATGGCAGCTAATGCCAGGAGCAGAGATCGAATGAAGCTCGCTCCCTTTTGGGAAAAGCTGGAATAAAACCACCATATGAATGGGTCATTGAAAACAGGCTGGAATATATTCCCTATAGTCATTCTGAAAGTTCAAGGGCAGGGGAAAAGAAAAAAAAAAAAAAAGGCAAAAAAAAAAGAAGCAGCTGTCTCTGTACTCACTTCTAATATCTGAAAGTGCTTAAAAAAACACACATGCACTTTTTTTTTTCTCACATACAATCATGGAAAAACACACTAAGCTTTTGACTCAATGGTTTTGTTTTTCCAGTGAGTCCCTTCCAGGTTCCACGCGCCATCTCACAGTCACGTCTGCTGGGCGAGCTCGGAGCCGACAACCTTTCGAGGCGCTTTCCCTCTCTCTCTGTGATTTTGCCACATCGAATTTCAAGTATTGGCTTGCTGGAAGTGGAGAGGGAGGAGGGAGAGAAGCAGCGTGAGCTTTGCCAACACACCTGCACAAGCTTTGGGCTCTCCTGGACACTCTGTGCGCTAATGATGTATAACCTGTAGAGCCTGGCAACGCGCTCGCTGAAGACTATAACAGACAGGCTGTGCGTGCCTCTGATTTCTGATTTCTTAAAACAAGTAATAAACTGGCCCCCAGCCCCCAACCCTGTGCTGTAGGTAAATGCTTAGGATGGAAACTGAGATGTGTTCGGGTGGGCAGAGCTTCTACCAAGGTAAGGAACAAATGACAATTTAATTATGGTATTTTAGGTCCATGTAATTCCTCTTCTACAGCAAAAGGGAGGAAAAAAGCTAAAAGAAAGACAGAGTTCATTTCAGTTCCAATGTTCTTCTAATTTTTCTTTCGACTATTAGAGATGCAGCTGGATCCTATTTCTAATCCACTTTCAAATTCGCTTGAATTAAAATCCCAGATCACTGCTGTGTTTTCAAGTTGAAATGTGCATAGTAGCCAAGGTTTATATTGCAATTTCTGGAGTTATGGAATGATGAGCTCCAATAGAGGAAAGTGTTGTATGCCTGAGTCTTGGGGGAAAAAAAGAAAAAAAAAAAAAAGGTTGGCATCAGTGTTATTTGGAATTTGAGCTCACTTGTAGAATAAATAGCCCTGAAGTTAATGCACTGGGCTACATTTTACATCTGGTTCCACCCCCCGGAACTAGTGGGTATGGAAGAGCAAAGGCTGCCATAGTGGAGAGGTAGGAATGGGAAGTGCTGTTTGATTATAAAGCCTGGATATTTTTGAACTTTCATCTAAAATTTTGAAGTTCCCCCATTAGTTTGGGGCTTAGTTTAATAAGAAATTCAACTTATGATTAAAACAGCACAGTAAGACTGCCCTTGCTTTGAAATACCTGTGCTTTCTCTATTACTACCTGAATCCCGGTCTAAAAGCTGACATTTCTCCTCTGGTATCCTGTTTATACCTAAATCCAATAGTATAGTCTTGTTAGACTTTGCCACCTGGAAAACACCATAACTCACATGAAGTTTTGAATCCCAGCATTCTCTGGGCTTTCGTATCTGCCATGAGCATTCCCAGCCCCTGCCAGGTGAAGCCAGCCAGTATTTATGGAAAATGAACAGACTGATCATTTCCTGTAGTGAGACACGATCATGATATAATTGCAGCAGTTTATGTTGACATCCAAGTGGACAGATACGAGCCAAAAATTGGAGTAAGGGCTCCACCCATCTACCACCCAAGTGTAAACAAGCCAGCATGGTTAAAAAGAGGACAAGAAGATGGGGCTCAGGCGTTCTCCTTCAGGTACAATTGCCAAGTTACCACACGACCAATTTATCCAGCTGTAAACTGACCCTTATCTCACACAAAAAGCTCAGTGGCTTCTTTCAGTATCAGCTTCTTTTTAAACAGGGCTAGAAGTGCATTACTGTCAGTGAGAGCGAAAGATGATATTTTGGAGATGGGGTGTTGTAGGGTCATGACTTAAACCTGTTAAGTACCTAAACTCCAGCTCAGCCTGAGCTGAGACTGGCACTGCTGTGGTGTGTACGCATTACTGCCAGCGTGGATAAATTCTATAGGAATACAGCTGGAGGTGAATGAGACCGACAGCTTTTTACGGAAGATTTGGGAGTGGCTCCTTTGCTGATGGATGATTAAAAATCCAGAGGTGGATTGTGAGGAGCTTGATGTGATGTCAAAGGAAACTGGGGTAGGTCTTTAATTGAAATAAACAGATGTAATGGTCCTGATGCTGAGCAAAATCTGCTACTTTATACTAGTTTTGTGAACTATTAGCACTTTTCAGAGGAGAATTTCTCACAGGAAAATGAGATTTTTCTTTCAGTAAAACCAAAGTCAGTCCCGCCTCCCCTGTGAGGATTCTCCTTATTGACAGAAAGAACAAAGCTATCTGTGTTTTGGGCAGGGGTGGTCCTGAGAAGAGCCTTAAAATTACCCTTATAATTTACCTCCTTGCTTCTCTCCCAGCTGGCCTAAATTAGACTAAACTAAACTATTCCCCAAATCACCTTTCCACCAAATTCACAACCCGGAATGCAACAGCACCTGCTGTTCGCTGACGCACCCTCCTGTGCAATGGTCAATCTACTCCTGGTAGTGTCACCAGGAGAAAACGGGTGCTGCTCAGCTTCGAGTTCTCACTCCTAAACACGAGACCGGCTTGGCCTGAGCACGGTGTGTGTCTGTGTCTCTGGATATCACACACCTCCCCAAACGGGCTGGCTAAACAGCAGCTCTCGGGGAGGCTGGGGTAGTTGATACTAGTGGAGGATCTGGCCTGCAAACTCTTGCACCTGTGGCGTGAGGACAAATCAAGGCCCATGCTCCAAAGCATGGTGAGCTCCCAGCCTCCTAAGCTGTGCGAAATCCCATTTCCCTTCTACTTGTGCTAAACGTAAAAACAGAAACAAAGACACACACCTAAATAAACAGAAAAGCACAGGAAGCAGAAGGGGAGGGAGGCCCTAGTACGGCTCGTATGCCAACTAGTACAGAGGGATGTTTTCTATTTGCGGTCCTTCGTGTGAGACCTCGCCGTATCATGTGGACGAGAATGTGAGTGGGAGACTTGTTGGACAACGTTGGTTTTACAAATGTCTCACGATTGCAGAAACACCTGCTTTACATTACTTTTCTTGCTGGTCCACAACAAAATTCCTCTCTGGTCAACAGCTCTCAGCAGGCCTCATTTCTTCCTTCTCTGTGGACGGTTCTAAATCCTGGGCCACCATGAGATCACACGAACCTCCTTGAGTAGGAGGGGGAATACAGAATGGCACTTCTGCGCAGAATCATGCCAAAATATTGGCCAGAGGGCCAAAACCACACGAGACCTATCCCATCAGGTGGGGGGAGGGGGGCAGAAAGGTTACCCAGGCCAAGTGGATGGATCTGTGAGACCCATCTGTTTTCACCATGAAAACCTCACAGCCCACACCTATGCAACACACACCACTCCAGCCACCACAAGTTATTACTCTTGGTCTCTGCCGTTTCCTGCGAAGCTGTAATGGGTCTGAAACAGTCTCCAATGAAACCAAAGGGAGCCTTTCCATTAACTCAATGGGCTCTGGATCAGGCCCAACATCTGTTTGGCCCTCTCTGTACACAATGCAGCCAATTTATTCTTTATCCATTCCTGGGCCTCCCTCTCCAATAGCATCCATATTTTTCCTACTTATGGTTGTTATTAGCCATGCTAAGCACCACCCTCAGAAAAAGACCATCCCTACCCCCGTGGCAGCCAAGCCCCCGGCGCAGCGTGGCTACGGGTGCTGCTTCAACCCCTCACGATTCCAGCAAGGTAACAGTCTCTCCTTCCTCCTTGTTCATGTTCCCAGGCCATCCCTTCAAACTGCCAAGCTTTTCCTGCTCTTCTTTTCCCACCAAGGACAGGGCTGGTTGTGCCATCTGTCAGATTGTAGACCTGATCAAGAACCAACGCAAAAACCCAACAGAAAGCTGCAAGAACCTGTAAGACACCTGGAGAGCACTGTCAGAGGAGGAACAGGCTCTCTGAACAGACATCTCCCACCTTGGTTGATGACAACCCAGGCAATGACTTACCTGGCGATCCAGAGTACATGGGAGAGTAGGCAAAAGGCAGCTCCATACCCTGTTTCCCTGAAAATAAGACAGTCTTATATTAATTTTTGCGTCAAAAGATGCTTACTTTTTTACATGTACAGCTGCCCAGACACTATTTAAATTGACTTTTAAAATGAACTATAACTAGGGCTTATTTTTGGAGTAGGGCTTATATTTTGAGCATCCTCAAAAATCCTGAAAAATCATGCTAGGGCTTATTTTCAGGATAGGTTTTATTTTCAGGGAGACAGGGTAGTCTTACACTGGGGTCCAGAGCTAGAGACCTGCAATAATTCTCCAAACTGCCTGCATAAGACCATCCCCATATGCCCTCGAGTGTGAATACATACATTTTGCCAGTTCACAGCCCTTCAGTTCCTAACTACCCTCACTAAATTCGTGATTCACATTGTGGAGACTACGATGGGACCAAGCACAGGTCTTCTCTAGGTCCTGTGCCAACAGCAATAGCGCTGGCCCACGAGACAACATCCATTCACTGAGCAATACACAACAATCATTTCTTTATAATTTTGCTCAGCCCTTGGATTCCAGGGTCCTTCTTTCACCCAGCACACGTGGATACCCATGCCACGTAACGCACGTCATTGCTAGGCAGAGCAATAGCCTGCATTGAGAAGCCAAGCAGCTTCTTACAGCAGAAAAACAGGTCTCCAGTGTTAAATCTATACATTCTTCCAGATACAGAGTTGCAGATTCATTTTGCCATTGCGTAAGTGAGAATCCTATACAAAAATACCCCCACAACATACCCCCCAAATCACAGAGGTTTGAAAATGCGAGCGTGACGCCTGAGGCCAGATGGGCGGACTGGCAGGCTGCTGGCACTGTGCATCGGCACATCTGCATGTCAGGTAGTTACTCATCCCTGCATATTTCCCTGATAAAATCTGGATTGCCTAAAGCTGGTATTTTCACTCCAGTTTCCTTATCAAGGTATTTACCACCTCCTGTCTGTGCCTTGCAGATGGAGGGTGTTAAATGCTCCCTTCTCCCTCTGCGGTACAGGGAGCTCAAGCGTGTCGGAGCTGCCGTACAGGACGGGATTTCTAAACCCACCGGAGGACGTAGTGGGTGGCTGCTGGCCTGGGCTTGATAGGATCTCACCCTGTTTGTACCTGGGATGTTGCTCTTTTTGATCCTCACGCTGGCTTTCTGCAGCTGCCGGGCTCCTTCCTGCGTTTCGAGGCGTTTGTTGTGGTGTTTTCTGGGAGTCCCTGATGGCGTTTTAAAAGCTGCTGTCTTCTGTGGAGGGTTCTGTCCTCATGTGGCTGTTGTAGAGCTGCGTGAAGAGAAGGATAGTTTGGGAATGCCAGAAGTGTATATAGCACCTCAATATATATGCATAACATCTTTTTCCTCTCTAAAATAAAAAGCAGCTGTCTCGCTAAATAACAATATTGCAATAGGCTTGTGATCATGAATGCAACCTGGCCTTGCAAACTTGGAGCAATCCCCTTCCAAGAGCACCCCGCATCTCCTTCCCACCCACTGCTGATACCAATCATCTATTTTAGCCAGCGGCTCTCACACCCTCCTCTTCCCCCGAGGGACAACATCACTCCGAACCCCACACAGGGTGTCCTCGCTGTTTCTCTCCAAGCTTCAGAAAAGGGGAAAAAGAGGGACAGGTTCTGAAACAGAGTATCTTAAAAATTAATAATTTCCTTGAGAAAAATATTATTTTATTACCCATTGGGGAAACATAAGCAACAGCTCTGTTTTGATTTGATTTCATAAACATGGTAAATATTTCATCAGTTTAAGAAAAACGTTGGTGGAGACTGACCAGCTGGGTCCACATTGCGTTGGGGGAGGATGTCGTTTATTTTGGGATGCTGATTCTACAAACAACACTGTCCTCAAACACTCCCATGAGCATTATACTGCAGGAACATAGCTTAGTGTCAGTCGGACTGAAAAGGAAGCCTTTTGGCTAAATTCAAACAGAATGAAATGAAATGCAATTTGATTTCAAAAATGCCACCAAGTTCCTTTAGTTCAGAAAAATAATGATACAGAGTTTTTCAAGCTTCATATAAAAAGATTTTCTTCTGACATTTCTGCATAATTTTTTTATTGCTGTTCGGAATGTAGAAAAGTCAGAACTATCACATGGAGTAGATTTTCAAATTACTTGAAATTTCTGTCTTCTGGCTGAAGGAGTGACCTCCCCAGCTGCCTTTCCTAGAGCAACTGCCCAGATGTCACCAGGTTGAGCGAACTGCTTTAAATCCCACCACTACATGCCCCCATCCACGCAGTGCTCTTCGGATGCTGGATAGCACTTCGTGAAAGCCAGGAAAAAGATCTCTGTTTTAGCATTTAACCCATCTGCAGTCTTTCTGCTGAAAAGATGTTAGACTTAGGTCTAAGGTTGTTGTCAAACTTGACAATGTCCATCCTGGTGAGAGCACCCTGAACCCCGCCGTTTGTCCATCGGCAGCGGTGAAGGAGGATCAGGCAGAGTTCGTGGGGCTGGTTTTTCCTGTCCCTTTGGTTTTTGGACAAGCCAGCAGTGAATCAGAGAGATGATTGCGTATCTGAGATGGTGTTGATTAGGTGCCAATTGCAATGAAGCCATGATGACATGGGCTTCAACAGGAGCTGGCTGTCTGGGATTGTATCCTGTATCCAAGCTATAACCTGCTTTGCATCACTCCTGCTGGTGTTAAGACCAGCTAGGCTAAAACCAGCTTGAGACCTGCCTCCTCTTGCTGGGGTTTCTCCTCGGACTCTCTTAGGGGCTGCAATTTTTTGGAGGTGTTGTGCACCTGCCGCAGCCCCTGCCTCCATGCCTGGGTGCTGAGCACCCAGGGATGCAGCCCTGCGAGGCCTCCAGCAAGAAGCACGGGGAAGCAGACGCTTTGGGAAGTGCCCATCTGCAGTTTTGTCCTGTCCTGCATCCTCCAAAGGCAGGGCACGAGAATAAAACCTAAGGAACCGTGTAGTGTGAGAGAGTGACTCAAAAATTACTCCTGTAGTGAAGAAACCACATAATATATTCAAGATGTCAGAGGTTAGCTGTGGTGCATGTGAATCATGCTGCAAATACCTCACCTTTAACTTCACCGTCATAATTAGATTACTAAGTTTTTATTACGGTTTTAAATTCTGCCTTTATAGGTTGCTGCCCAGCTGTGCACTTAAATCTGGTTTTATCACACTTTCTGAGCTCATCACATTTAATTCTGCCCCTACAATGCTGGATTAACTTTCAGGGTCGCTGAAGTCAGAAGTCACTCACCCTTGCCCTACTAATGGGTTCACACCATCCCCGCACGGCCCTGAAAAGCCATGTGTACAGTAAACTATATTTATTGGTGTGGCGGAGGGGAAGGGGCCGTGGGGTTGTTTATTTACTCCACCGCTGTGCTCAGCAATCAGGATATTTGCACAGATTACTGCATCCACGAGATGTTGTTTACCTCCATGTAACAACCTGTTGCAATGAAATCTTCTCAGCGGCACCGGTCTGAATGCTAAAAAGGAGAATATTTAGGGTGGCTGATTAATGAGGTCTATAGGTCTGTGTCATCTGAGGAACTGATCCATTGTCTCCATTCAGAAATCCAGAAATCACACCCTGCTGTCACACTCACTCCTGCCAGAAAACCCAGACCTGGTATTTTATGGATCCTGTCTCTGATATTTGAGGCAGTTCCAGAAGAATGAAAAGACATTATTCTTTTTTTCTAAGGGTGACTTCTTTGCTGCTTCCTATCATCAAGAAAGATGGGCAAGGCACAAACGAAACTCTTCATCTAAACAACTTTCATCCCCAGTTCTTACCTCAATCTGTTTTTCTTCTTTGACCAGCAAAGATTAGATGGGTTGGTGTTAGATACCACACAAACAAGATGATTCATTGTCCTGAAAAATTCATCATGTAAATGGGCAAACAAAGGGGAAATCTTATTCTTTCTATTAAAAAACATGGAGAAATGAGGTACTGAACATCCAAGTGATTTACATGAAGTCACAGGGGAAGTCAGAAAGGGATCTGGGAAATAAAACTAGCTCAGTGGAAAGGTCATTTCTCTCTTTCTTGCAGGGGAATACCTTGAACAGAATTAGAACCGACCTGAGCCAGAGACGAATAGCAGGGGCTTTAATGCAAAACGGAGGGCAAAATTCATCACTGAGTAATGCCGTGACAATTTTTGACCTTTACCATCCAGTGACTAGACACAACATTTTTGGAACTGAGGTTAATCATCTTCAGCAAGACACAACCTTCTCCCAAGGAATGTGTGGTGATTAGGGCAAGGAATTTCACATGGTCACAAAATATCTATCTCAGAGTCCTGGGCTTATAAAATACTCTATTTCCTCCATTAATTGTGTCCATGTGGAGCTGTAACTAAGTAGCTGAAACAAATAAAACCAAAGTAATATTGTTTCCTTTTAAAATATTTCACTTAATTTCTGGAAGAGGCTTGGGCTCATTAAAAATAGACCATCTCCCATGAGGGCTTTTTGGTCTTGGTTTTTTTTTTGTTTCTTTCCCTTTTCTTCTCCAAGTCTGTGACCCGGCGCTCGGTGACGTGCAGAGCAGCTCGCTCCTCCTCGGCACGGCCCCGGCTGCAGCCGCTCGCGTTCCACTCAGCAGCTCCCGCCGCGTTTGGCCGAGCAGAGCGAGGCCTCGGTGTCCTCCCGTGCGTCATCGCTCCGAGATGAACAGGCCGTGTCGCTGACTAAAATTTCCTCTTTCCATCTCCAGCTCGTTAGGAAACTCCACTCTCCTTTCTCCCATGGAAAGATTTGGCTATCACGATCCTAAATCTCAGCTACAGCCTACATACTTGAGACTATTGTGTAGACGTTTGTCTTCTTCTGGTAGATCTCAGTCTGTTCCCTAATATTCCGAAGCAAGCTGTGAATCAGTTACAGGTGGCATCAGAATCCTCTGCGTCATCACCAGACCATGACAGTTCCTTTCCTGACCTAATGTCAATCACAAAGCACACAAGACAAAGGTCAGGAGTGACCTGGAGCAAGGGTGTTAAGCTGCAAGAACAACCTCCAGAAGAGATCAGAAGATTCTACAGCTTCTCTTCCTGTTTAACATCACTTTTTCACCTTCATCAGGATATCTTTTCCAAGTCCGTTCCTCCAAAAGAAAGATATCTGCAGCCACAACTCTAATCAAAACCAGGAGAAGATCCAGTGATAGGATGAGAGGGAAATGGCTTCAAGTTGCACCAGGGGAGGTTTCAATTGGATATTAGGAAAAATTTCTTCACAGAAAGGGTTGTGAAGCACTGGAACAGGCTGCCCAGGGAAGCAGTTGAGTCACCATCCCTGGAGGGGTTTAAAAGACATGTAGATGAGGTTCTCAGGGACATGGTTTAGTGCCAAAGTTAGGTTATGGTTGGATTCAATGATCTTGAGGGTCTTTTCCAACAAAAATGATTCTATGATTCCACACAGACCCTTGCGAACTCCCCCGTTGCTGGTGTGCTCTGACCTGGAAAGTACTTGTGCTACAGTGTGACTGGGGCAATGCCAAGGTGGACGATGGAAGGATCTGACCAAAGAGGGCCAAACGTGCAAGTATTTGTAGAAGTTACAGGAAATGTAGGGCAGGAGCTAAGACCACGATCTCTGCGCTAGCGTGTTTCATGAGGTAGTAATGTCCCAATTGTACCAAACATCCTTCCCCTCTTCCCCACTACTGATGTGGCCCCAAATACTCATCAGGTATCTGGGAGAGATGCCATGGGATGTATGCTTCAGCCCTGTTTTATGAAGACATTTCCATAAAATTGGATCCTCTGATCCCTCTCCAAGTTTCCCCTTCTCCCTCATGGGCTCAGTCGCACTGTAGAAGAATTTATGCCAACGTTACCAGGCAACAGCCAAACTATTCACGATGGTGTCCCAGTCAAAAGGTGTAGAGGAGTTCAGAGGCTCCCCAGTGCTGGGTCACTCCAGTTCTTCTCACTGGTTTTGTTGTCCTTCTAGGGGAGAAGCCACATCTGGAAAATTTCTGGTGTCCTGCTGTTCACCATGGACACCACTGGGAACTGGCATATGGTCTTGTAAACTGTGATTAGATCTACAAAGTAAACTCTCATTATGACCTCTCTCAAGGTTTTAAAAACACATTTCCCTAACTGCTATGACTATATTCAAATTATTTCATTTTGGTAATTAACAACATCATGCACATTTTCCTCAATCCCTCCTCCTTTTTCTGATCACAATCTTGTTAGGCACAATAGAAAGATCATTCCGTAATTCCCTTTTCTCCCCACGCTCTCCATCTCTGGGCATGAACAGTCTCACCAGAAAAACAATATAAATATAAGCAGCTTCTCTGCTCTGGGTGATGTGAACTTCAAGTGTTGGGCTTTTCTGGACCATATTAAAAAGTAATGATTATCAGTCTTTTATTGACATAATTATCAGTATTATTAATACTACTATTATTATTATGTTAGAGCACTCCCTTAGAGATGAGACCCAAGGTCAAAGCCAGAACTGCCATTGCTAAGCCCCAGGAAACACTCCCAGCACCTGACTGGGATGGCAGGGAGGTTTTGCCCAAAATCTTGTCCCCACTCTAAGAGCTGTGGGAGAACTTGAGTGGGATGAAGATTTCTGCCCCGAGTATATTTATTCCATAGTATAATGTTCTGCGCTGGGCATGCAGGCACTAGTCCTGGGTGCCTTCAAAAGAGTTAATTCAGGATCACGTTCGGGGAGAACCGGACCTGCTGACCCTGCAGGGACCAGTTCAGGTACCGCAGCACCAGGGAAAAGAGCATCAGCCCATAAAACAGGGACTGTGCAGGTCACGTAGGCCTATACAGGCATGTTCTGCATCACATTTATCTATGTGTCATAAAGGAAGACAAAGACATAAGAATGCTGGATTTTAAGGACTGAATCACTTGGCTTTGATAACATTTTGTATAGATAAAACCTGAATGGATTGACATCTCATATTTCTTGACATTTCATTTCAGATTAATGAGCTTATAACTGCACTTTAATTGGTTTAATTACCAGAACATAATACCACAGGTATATAATGTAGGCCTATAGTACAGAGTTATACAATATATATGCTATGCATAATAAAATGCAACAGGTAACGTAACAGTTTTTAATAAGAATTATTACTAGGATTATCAGTAGTGAGTATTCAGTGACATTAATAGAAATTTCCTTTGAGTAATGTCTTCAGGATTTGGCCCTCCTTATGTAAGCTTCTAAGAACAATATATATATATATATATATGTAAGGAAAATGTGAAGGCTGTGAAATATGAAATTATTGGTAGGCTGGGGTGGGATTTGGCTTCGGTAAGCTCAGGGTCTAAGTTCCTCCAAAATGTTTAGGCACCCAACTCCCACTTCAAATTTCCACGTTCGCTCCAAAAATACAGTTTTTCCTCTAGCTTTTTCCAAGGCTGGCTCAACACTCATGGCATTTTCTCAATCTGTTTATTGTCTGCATTTTGGAAATTACAATTAACAGTCACCCAGTGTTTTCCTGATATAATTGTTTAGATCTCTCCGGTGACACAATTAGCATCTGGGAGAAACACCGTAGTGTGCAATTGTGTTTTTAATTAGTGAATAGAGATGCTATGTGCCAAGGCAGTTATTACACCTGACAAGGACAACGTATTTACAATAGGTGTTTATACAGGCTAATTCCTTATAAAAATACCTTGACAGAAAGTGCTCCACCTGCCTTCACGTTCCCTATCGCAATTGCTAATTAATATTATTGTGCTGAAAATGATCCTATCAATTAAAGCCTCTTCTGTCATAACCACTGCTCCCTGCCTAGCTATGCCTAATTAGCCTGTCGCTGACTCACATGCCGGGAAGGACGTTCGTCAGCCAGACTTTGTCTTGCTGATCTGATTTCTTACGCTCAACTGCTGCTGATTTTAGGTTTAAATCTATATTCAGGTTCATGGTAAAGTTTTCATTGATTTAATTGGTTAATAGGGATGTCACACTGTTTAAAATACATTTGCGAGTGCGCTCCGTGCTTTTGGACAAAATTATTCTGCAGGACACCGCACACAGTTTGCAGCTGTTCTCAATTTTCTGTATATTTGTCAAGCTAAAATATTGTTTATATTGCTTGCATAAATAAGACTTGATCCTTCAAACTGAAACAGAGTGGAACTGCTTTGCAGATCTGGTTTCTGGAAGTTGTGATAGGGACTGGGAAGGACAACGGTGAAAGCCTCCCTGCCACCCATCCCAGCAGAGTCAGGTTCAAAGAGTGACTTTGCTCTGGGCAAGATGCTTTGGGCTTGATTTTGGGCTTATATCTAGGTATGTAAAAATACAACCAGAAGTCTAATGAGATTGTCAAAAGAACATTACTCACCCCTCGGGAGATCGCCTCTTCTGCCACAGAGCTCCTGCGCAGCTCGGCTCAAATTGCAAAACCTCCATGTTCTTCTGTTTCTCATCTGTTACAAGAGAGATAATTACAGAGGTGCTAAGAGGATCAACGTAGTAAAGTCTGGGAGGCGCTCAGAAAAACGAGTGTGTAAGATAGATGGGGCAGGACTTGTCTCAAGACGTGCCTGAGCTCTGCGCAGAGACAGACAGGGCTTCCGGCCAAATGAAGAACCAGCCCTGATGTCTCAGGGGCCAAGGGTGAGGGCTCTGAGGAGATGGGGTTGTCCTCTCCAGGTCTGCTGCTGGGACATGCTGGAGTCAGACTTTCTTGGGCCTTTTTGGTGATCAAGAAATCACCAGCATAAACCCGGACGACCAGTTTTTTTGGTCACATTTCTGGCATCCCTCTGTGCAGCTACAAACATCGGCAAATCACGTGGAACGAAAACAAACCACTGAATCTTCTCTTTTCCAGCTCTTTGAGGAAGACCAGCTCGTAATATGGAGCAACATTCCTGCTGGCAGCTGCTGTTCACTCATCCCAGCTCGCTGGGCTGTCCTTGGCGATGCAGCTGTTTGCCAGATGTTGCCCAGTGGCACCACAGCGACTATGTCAGAGCATCGCGACACAGCGGGGGAACCTGTCCTGCCACCCTGGGGCTGCGCAGAAGGAAACAGGTTCTTAAGAGAAAGGACATCAAGTGATGAGCCACCACCTCTTTTGTTATAGATTAAATTCTAGGCAAATATAAAGAAATCTTATGGAGGGATAGGAAAGTAAAAAAAATCCATGTGCACATGCCTTCCAGCAGATGAGGCATTCAATAACCAATAACAACAAAAATAAACAGAAAAAGGGAAACAAATAGAGCTTAAAAAGTGAATGCATCTTCCAGTGTACAAAATGAACCAGTGAATCAGGCTGAAGAGGAAGATATGTGGAAAACTCAAGACTTTTTTTGCCCCCATGAAATCATGGAAGAAAGGGAAAGGAAATATTTATTCTCAGAGAAATGCAACGGTGCCACTGTGCAACAAAGCAGGTGGTCAGCACATTGTGTCTGTGCATCTTCGGCACTAACCAGGATTAAGCCATTTCAGAAAACATTTTACTTAAATCTGCTCTGGGCCTGTGAGAAGCATCTTCCTCCCCAGAGATCCAGGGGTTCCACAGGGCACTGGATTCTGCTCTTTTTGAAGCAGCAGTGAATAGAAATAGCTGGTAAAGCTTCAGAAGAACTGTATATGTTCGTGGTTATATAGGCTGAATATAAGGAATACACTTATATTTCTTTGAAATATGCTGTTCTGCCAAAAGGGAATCACTTAGCGAAAGCAGATCCCTTTTTGACTGCACTTTGCTTTGAAAGGAAAACATCCAGAGGAAAAGAAAAATGCCAAGAGCATCACTATTGTGCCATTTTGAAATTTAGAACATGAAGCGTGTGGCTTTTTCACCTTCAAGTTTTCATATAGATCATTATGCATGACTGTAAAAAGCAGGAATGGAGACAACCAACTCAGGCTCACTTTTTGGGAGGGAAGGTGGAGAGCTTTTCTTCTGGGGTGATTCCTAAACTCTTAATTCAAATTAATTCCGTTCGGAATACTGCTTACATGTCTCTCTGTATTACTTACCATCACCTGAGGAGCCACACATCACACCCCTGGTTGCACTAATCCTCACAGAGCCCATGGCCCACGGTTATGGAAACTGAGGCACGGAGCAAGTAGGTGACTTTTATAACTTAACAGAGAGCATCGCTGACAGCACTAGGTGATGAGCTGTATATTGCCAGGCTATGATCCACAGCTCCGTCAAAAAAATCCCCTTTTCTACTCTGAGTCAGCCTGGGTAATGACAAGGAGTCTTTTGTTGTTGCCATTCGAGGAGTTGGCTGTTGGTTCGGGCTCTCGCGCCCTCATTAAGGAGGCAGCGAAGGGGGAGCAGAGCCCTGATCCCAGCGGGAACACGTGTCCTAGGTTAGCCCATCTGCAGAATAATTCTTCTGCGTGTCATCTGGGCCAAAAGCTGAGCCTGGGATCTGCTACATGGCTACGTTCCCTCCCCACGGCAGCCAGAGCAAGCGTGGTGACAGTTTTGGGGAAGGAAATTGAAATGTTTGGGGGAGTTACGGCATAGAGAGTGACATCTGTGGCAGCGGGCTCATCAAGTGAAGGATTTGGTTGGATGCTTATTGCAAACAAGGTCATGTTCTCAGAAAACTAGGACTTGCCAGAAAAACGAATGAATTCAGCCAGGGTTATGATTTGGGTTGATTGCTTCCAAACTCATCTTTAAGTTCTTTTCAAGGTCATCACAACTGGGCTTGCATGAATCTTGGGGTCTAATCCTCATCTGGTGCAAACTGGAGTGAATCCATTTAATTCAAAGGAGCCTCGCCAGTTTAAATCAGATTGTGGTTATTTTTAAGGGTAGGTCATTTAAAACTATGTAAGTGCTTCTTTCCAGCTATACTTTTTGATCAAAGTAAATAAATCTGAAACCTACCAGGAGACAGAGCATTTTTTCATTCTCTCAAGCCATGGAACAAGTATCCTCTATGTTGAATGGAGGAAACCCAAGGATGGAAACGGCATTGAAGTCTCCATGGAGTATTCCCTGGTCCATCTTTTGCCAAGAAGGGATATCCAGCAGGGTGTTAGGCTGGTCACTCTGCTTGACAGTGGTGGAAGCCAAATGTGCCACCAGGAGAGAAGCTGGAGGAGAGCAAAGGAGATGCTGCCTCCAGAACCTGCAGCTTCCAGAACCTCCTAGGTGCCAGCCTGCTCCTTCAGCATCCCTGTGCTCTCACGAGTTTCTCCCAGGTTCACCTCACTGAGCAAGGAGGTGGAGCTCCCCCAAAATTAAAGCAGATAAAGTTTTGGCCGTGGGATTCAGACAAGCCCAGGTACAACAGTCCTGTGAAAGAACTTGGATGAAAGACACATCTGGAAGCAAAAAAGCCTCGAACAAACCCTGGGCCCCGTCTCAGCTTTCCAAACTGGCCAGCCTCAGCTTCCAGAACCCCAAACAGCCCCGCTCCAGATTGAATTTTGCAGCTTCAAAGAAGAAGACCAACCAGTTTTTGCCTCCCTGCTGGGATGGGCTGGCTCTGAATAATTCCCTCGTACAACAAGGGGTACTGAATTACTTTTGATTCTTCATCTCTGGTGATAATTCCTCTTCCCACATCCTGATTTCTAGCCATGGTGAATTGCTTAGCCCTCAGTCCCACAGACCTGTATCCGTGGGGACACTCCCCATCCACAGGAGCAGTCACAAGGTAATGAGCGAATGCATTCCCCCAGGAAGGAGAGACCATCCATAAGTTTAAGATGACAAAAAGATAATTACCTGGAGTGAAAGTAGATCGGTAGGTCAGAAGAAGAATCAGCAGCTCACTGAAAGAGAAAGAAAAACACCCACTAGCAGTGGTTTGTAGAGAAATAAGGTTAAACCCAGGATGACCCAGAGACCAGCAGCTCTTTTGCTGCCTTTTGGGCTGTAGCCTCCAAAGACCTCGGTGCAATGGTCTCCAAACAAGACTGAGACCTCTTGGTAATATCTGAGTAAAAAGAGAAGGAGCAGCACCTCCTAATGAAGTACTGAGGAGGAGAAATACCTATTTTGCTCTGCGGTGTTCGTTTAACATCCTTTGCACTTAAATAATCGTCTCCCTTTGCAAAAATGTTGCACATGGTATCTGGCAGAGGCAAAAGAGTATTTAAAAGCTATAATTACTGCTGTTTAACAATTAGTAGTTCTATTTGAAGATGTTTTGAATAAGATTTATGGTATGTTTTCTAATTTTTAATTTATAATTATAGAGGACAAGCTTACCCTTGAGAATTTCTCCTCTAAAAAAATTAATATATGGTACACTTTTGGTCTGTAGAGAGAGATACAAAACCAGGAAAAAACTCGTAGGAAGAAAATGGATAATTTTTGTGTGTGTGTGTAAGCACAGTTTAAATGGAATAATTAAATTTACCATAATCAATAAAATGTGTGAGTCAAGTTTATTGAAGTGGCTATTTCCCACTGCATAATTTCCCTGGGGAACTTTCATTTTTAATTCAAAAATAAAAAATAATAATAATAAAAAACCCAAACCCCTGAGCACTTACAGTAAATATGCCAGCATATGTGTGAGGTTAAAGAAAGCACGAGCCTACACCCAGGAATCAAAGAGGGGCTTACCACTGCTTTGACATTAATTGTAAAAACCAAACATTTTCTAGAACCAGAATCAAATCTTAACTGCCATGGGGGACTCATTCAGCAACTCACAGTAATTCTAATAAGATGCAGAGCCTTTCACCTTTAGGTCACCAGTTCAACCCCACTATTGGTTGGTTAGTAAACAAAAGGTAAATCCCGAGCCTGGTGGAGATGCCGGAGCATCCAGAGTAGATGCCGGAGGAGATGTTGGGCAGAAGCGGGAAAGGGTTTTCCCTTCCATCCCAGACCTTCCGCACCTCTGTTAGGACTGATGTGGCCACCTCCTCTGGGGACTCACCTCATCTCCCTTGGTCTCAGACCCTGGAATAAGGGTGGGAAACCCTTCTTGTTGGAACCTCCCCAGATTCCCCATAGCACCTACCACCTGAGACCCTGATCTTGCTGTGGGGTGTCTCAACACTTCTGTAACACCCCTCCCAAGAAAACACAAATAGCGATATAATCTCTATCCCACTTCCATGTATACAGTTCCTCTTAATTAATTAGTTCATCTACTGGAGCAATGCATGGAAAACAGACGGATCGGACGTGTAATTGAAAATAAGAGGTACCCACCTCACTGTCCTTGGCCGTGCAACAAACAGCTCTGCCAGTAACAGCAGCGTTTGAAAACTGAAGCTGAGTCCTCAGCCCTTCACCTGGCTTCAGGTAGAACTCCTTACACTGCTTACACCGCATCCCTTGCTGCACCTGGAAGGGTCCTGACTCTGCTGTGTCTTCCTCAAGGAAGGCACGAACATCTGTATTTCAAGCTGTCTGAACGTCAAAAGACATCTATGTGATCCAACCAGCCTAAAGACACGTTGCCACCAACACGGGCAATTCTCTTCTGTCCCTCAAACATGTGTCCCCCTTCCTTTGTGCACGGGGACGACCTGGAGGCTGCGTTATGGTATATAGTTATGGTATGCAGCCCTGTCTTTCTGGCTACGATGAGACGTACACTTCTGTGTATGTGTGCGAGCAAATATAATAGTCTGAGGCCTTAATACAGCCGAGGAGCTCTGAGGAACAGTTCATTCATTGTCCTCTCCACATCTGTGTTCATGTTCCCTCCTTGGATTAGTCTGTACCAGCGTGTTCCCTCTCTGCTCACCACAAGCTTGCGGTGCCAATTTCCCTCCGTGGCAGCTCCAGTGACAGCTGTTTACTTGGAAGCTCATGGATTTGATATATAGGTGCTAGCCACAAATTAGTGGAATACTTTCCAGATGCAACGTCTTTACATATCCAAACAATAAGCCAAAAGCTCTAAGCTGCTTTGGTCATTTTTCCTCATAACTCTGAATGTTTCTCAGAGATGATGTGAACACCATTTCTTGGAGCAATGACCAGAACGCTTAAAATGTTTCAAAGATGAGTGGCAGCATGACGTGCTGGATGGTAGATGGTGCTATTTGTTATCTGAAGCCAAGACGTGAAATGGCCAAGAAAGGAGAGCTGAATAAAGAGGAAAAAAGGAGTATTGAGGCCAACCATGAGCAGGTTGTCTTCCCAGCTTGCTCTGGTCAGGGGCTGCGTGTGCTCACCTAGACCCCTGAGCTCAGGAGAGCTGTGCTTGGCACGAGCTCCAAAAAACATCTCCAGAGGCTCATCTGGAGCATTTCAGAGCAACAAGAGCCTGCCAAGGATGGTTACAGTGAACAAACATCACTAAAATGCCTCAAGCCTCTCCTTGCTAGGTGTCATCTAGAAATTCTTAACCAGAGGAACTGGAAACTAGCTTAGAAGTGGAGACCAAGATCTGCCCCTGGTGCGCCTTTCTCCCAAGCCAGACCTTCAGCAGCGGCATTGCTCCTGTGATCTCAGTTTGCATTTATATTCACCCTAATGCTGAGGGACTGGGACAAAAATAGCACCTGTGGTTTCAGACCAGCCTACAAAAGAGGGCAAAATTGCTTTGGGGCTGGTGTAATTCTGACTGTTACCACCTTCGCTCAAAGTTGACAACAGGCTGGATTGAAAACTTTGGTGAAGTGGAGTGGAATACCACCACCGAAGCTGCGTGGTAATGATTTATACCACCACAGAGCCTGGGCCAAGAAATGTCACTTATTTCTTGGCCAATTTACATCACTTTTTCTTCTCTCATTGCATTTTCTTTGGCATTTTCTTCTTTGTATTTACTAACTTTCTTCCAAAGAAATTTAACGTGACCTGGACAGTTAAGCTACCGGGATATGGAGTTTCTATCCAGTAGTTAAAGGCAGGAACCTTCTTACACACTTTTATGTACTTAGAAATACCAGCTAACATGAACTGTGTGGCCTTAGGTTGGAGGAGGGAGAGAGCTCCAAGTAACTGTCTGAATTTGAAAACCGTTCAAGCCTGAAATGCTGCCTGTTTGAAGGTTTCCCCTTTATTCCCTCCAGTGTTGTTATTAATTAGATAATTACTAGTTAATAAACTGATCACCAACTTCACTGAATGGAAAAATTCAAGTTCATTATCTGACTGGAAGAAAATAAACATCATTTTACAAGGACTTTAAAGCAACAAGAGTAATAACAAACCGCCCCAAACTGTAGTCCACAGGCAGAACAGACATCTGCTAGAAAAATATGATGGCTCCCCCACCCACCACCCTCAAATTTAGGGATTTGTGGAATATGGGCCTTGCCTAAAGTTGCTTGGCAGAAATCCCCATGTTCAGTTCTTATTTAATGAAATCATGTGGTAGTAAATCAAACACAGAAACAGGAATAAGTAAATCCACCACATCCTTTGAAAGAAAGTACGATTTGACTCTGTCAACTCAAGTTGCCCAGGCAATGAATTATCTGTATTTGTCAACTAAAAAGTGATCAGTCAACAGTCACCCACCTTTTTGCAAAATTTCCTAATCTTCGGTGTCTCAGCCGAGCTGAGAGCCAGCACGGAACGGGCAGGTCTCTCACACAAAGACCTCCTAAAACTAGCACCAAGCTGCCACGTCTTTGTGAAGCCCATGCAAATGGCCCAAAATGCAAAATTTGGGCTCTCTTACCAAGTGTTCACCTCTGCATGTGACATGAAAGACGGCAAATGAGCATCAGAAACAACACAAAGGAAAACAGGCAGGAGAGTGGGAAGAACGTGGACATAATGACACAGAAAACAAGAGATTGTCTTGGTCTAGGACCTACTGAAGTCAAGAGAAGCCTTTAGACAGATCTACCCTCATGTATTTGACTTTTAGTTCCCAAAACCTCTAAGGAGAAAGTTCAGTGACATTTTCAATTTTTTGGAAGGAAACTTTCCTCTGGAAAAATCACAACAGAAAATAAACTTTTCTTATCAACATTTGCCTCAGGAACAATAAAACACAGATTTCATTCACTGATATGTCCAAGAAAGCAATCAGAAAAGAAATTGTTAGTGGCTTTAAAACCAAGACGTACAGAGTTACTTTGGTCACCCAATTATATGTAGAGTCCCTTATCTCTCCAGTTTTTACAGCAACCTTAATGACAAAACATACAAAATTTGGTATCCTACCTCATCCGCTGACATTCTGAACGTCTGATTTAAGTTTTTTATTTTTATAACTGAGTACTTAGAAGTACTAAGATCATGGTTTTATGTTTGTCGGTCTGTCTTTGATCCATTATTATTTCAGCGCTGTCATTCATCGCTGTAAAATCAATGTGAAACAAGCTTCTCAGAAATCTTGGGATTTCTCAGAATCCCCATCTGAATGCCATTTAAGAAGATTCGACTTTGTAATTAACCATTTCTGAGGAAGTTAGAAAATATAAACAGCTCAAATGTGGCATTTTTACAACCTTAATAAAACCAAATGCGACATTTACTAGGCACGCATTTTAACAAAAAGTTTGCTATAGCAAAACAGCAATCACTGAAATTTTAAGCAAAGCCGATGGTAATTGTACAGCAGCAAGGTGCACATTACTGGCATAACAAAAATTTTCTCTTTGTACTTGAATAGGGCAATTTGACAAAAACAAGAGACCACCACAGGGAAACAGGCTGAAGTGATTAGCAGAAACCAAAAGCAACACGAATTCTGAAATTAGCAAGTGTTTTCATTCTTACACTACTAAATTTGCTTATTTAAATTTCAAATCACATTTGTTTCAGAATTCCTTTTCTTCCACTAAAAAAGGCGAGCGTCAGAGTGGCTCATTTGGGGCTGAACAAGTGATACTTCTTATTTTTAATTTTTTTCCCCTTATTTCATTCACTGAGAAAAAAAAAAGTGGGGAAAACCATTTGCTCCAACACTGCCCCCCTGCAGAAGGTGCCCTGTGTACAAGATGCCACAAGTGACCGTGCCTGCTCAGACAGGACACTCTGGGATCAGGACCAAGGCTTCACAGGCTCCGATTATCCCTTTTCAGAGACAACATGAACTTGGAAGAAGCCTTTGGAGATGACTTTCCTCCTCCTCTTGCAGCAGGAATTGCTGCAGCGACCGCCCCGTAACTTTACCCTTTTTGAGCTTCAGAGCGCTGCACACAAAGAGCATTACATTTTATGGCTCCTGCAGCATATGAAGGGATACTAATTTTACAGGTGCATTCTAGCAAACTGCAGTCCCTAATATCAGAATGCCATTAAAAATAATGCACTCCTTATGCCCGGGCAGTTAATTTAATATTAAATCAATAAAACATTTACTAGGGCTGGTCAGGGGCCTGGTTGCTGACAGCAGACTCAGCTCATGGCAACAAATGTCTCCTCGCCCTTTGCAGACAGCTGCTGGGTTATTGTAGAAGACGTCTTTGGTCCTGACAAATAGCCTCCCTAAGCCCTAATGAGTGCAGAAATTCAAAACATTTGTGGGACATTTATTAGCAAGAAAATACACCGGCCTTTGGGGAGATTTGGATCAACAGCAGCAATCATCTGTGGGCCAAGCTCAGTCCAGCTTGTGCAGGGAACGCAAAACGACTTCCTTGGCCGCGGGGAAAGAGATTGCAGCTCTTTCCAGTTGATTTCATTTCTGGGATATGGAGACTGGGTTGGGAGCTCTTCCTTATGCTGAAGTTTCACTGGTAGAGTCACTTTAGACTCCACCAGGTTCCCAACAAAATCCCGAGATGGCAGAGGTCACCGGGATGGGATCCCTCGCACCCCCTCTGCTGCTGAGTGTGAGCAAATCGCCCAGCACAGCCACCTCCCCCTTCCGCAGTCACTTCCACATTAACTCAAGCACAAAACACAGGATTTTTCCAGTATCTCTGACGGATGATGTGCTATAGAGACATTAAGGGGTAAGATGAGGGAACTGGGTTTGCTTGTTTGTTTTTTTCATAAAAGAATAGAGGTGAACTTTTTATCAAGAACCTGAGAATCAAAGTAGAACTTTCATCGGAAATACAAATGACCTCCTTGCACACATCAAATAAACAAACAAACAAAAAAAAGAGAGAAAATGGAAAAAGCAGAAGGTATCATAAAGAAAAAAAAAATCACCAAGCTCTCAGGGAGTAGCAATCTGGCACTTCTGTATGAAGAACTGGCACTTCTGAGTTAAACAGATACTTTCCATGCAATGGTATCACGTGGAACGTCCAATTATCTGAAAAACCCCCGCACAAGTTGTTTCCCAGCGTTGTTCTCGGAAGGCCGGTCCTGCCCTGAGCTGACAGAGCTCCAGTGACCCACGGCCAAGGACCCTCACTCGAGAAAGCGGGTTTAGGACACCGACCGCCACGAGAATAGCAACACGCGCTGTTTTAGGCACAGTCCTCCCCAAAACGCTCCAACATAGGCAGCCTTGGCCCCTCCAGGAGCGAGGACACGGGTAGCGTGAGGGCTGGTGGAGAAGTCTGGTCCTGGCAGGAGGTGTCTGCCTGGAGGACAAGGTGATTCCTGTGCCTTCGCTAAACCCCGAGCGCCCGGGACAAGTCGGGGCCTGGCCCAGCTCTGACTTGTCCTGACACCGCTGACGTTATTTGTGCGATGAGCCTCCCCGCCGCACTTACAGGAACGCTTCAGCTGTAACCCACAAAGCCAAGCCCGGTCAGAATTAATACTGAGCTCAATCCCTAGTAGCTTCCCTTCGACATCAGCATTCCAGCACATGTAATATGATGAAAACAAATTTCATGCCATGAAAGCAGAAATATGGGTGAGGTCTGGGAGCATAGTTAGGATGTGGTTTTCATAAGCACTCAGCGCTGGCTTAACTCTGCTCCTGTTACAGCCCAGGGTAAGAAAGCCCCGTTGACTTCAATGGGGGCGGAATTAGGCCAGCGCCGAGTGGTTTTGAAAATCCCACCCTTTGCTTTTATATAACGTAGAAAATAAGAATCACATGCAAACCTTCAGAGGGTAACCAGCCCATTAAAGTGCGTATCGTTATTTATTTTAGCCACCATTTTTAATGTGAAGATTTGTGGCACTGATAGATGCGGCCTCACAATAGCTGGGGAACGCCCTCCGGCTGGGGAGAGGAGCGTGACAGCGAGGGAGTCACAGAGCCAGCTGAAAGCTGTGTTGACACATTTCTTGGTTAAAAAAAAAAAAAAAAAAAAAAGAATATCAAAAACCAAACATGCTTTGTAGAGATTCCGGGGTTTTTTTGAGGAAAGAACTTTCCATTGGAAGGACCAAAGTCTCCCAACCCCATCTAATAGCCCACTTTTATGTTCTGTTGTTCTTCCTGATTTTTGATGAAAGTATCTCTGCGGCTGGAAAACAAACAAATCTCTTCATTTCCTCACACCTTTGGAACAAACTCTACAGAAGTTGTACAGAAAAAAAAACATAAATGAAAGCTTTTTTCAGCAGTAGCCTTTGATGGGGAGGTGCCGGTGTCATGTCTGGCCATTCTGGTCCTGCTGGGACCAGAGGTACAAGATGGGACACGGTGTGATGCAAAGCTGAAGGAGCATCAATCTAGAACACGTTATTCACCTGCCTGCATTCCAGAAGAGAAAGAGTAGGGAAAAAACATCGTTTAAAGGCTATAAAACCCTGAGGTGTTCCCTGAGGGGGAACTTTCGAGCACATCACTGCTTCCTCAGGAGGTCTCGATAGGAAGCAGACAGTAAGGTGGCTCCCAAGGGGTCTTGCACCCCCGTGGTCAAGCCCGGGGGTCACACAGAGGCGACCGCCCTTGCTCGCCGCCGGGTGCGTGGGGACCTGGCGTGCCCTCGGCACAGCACTGAGTCAGGAGTGACTCACCGAGAGGACAGACTCGTTCTCAGGCACTCAGGAAGCTCCACCGGAGGAAGAGGACAACGAGGACACGAAGGTGTCTCCGTTGTGCAAGAGAGAGGCTGCTGGGTTCATTCACTAGTGCCAGCAGAGCAAAAGGCAGGGGCAATGCAGCATTCGGGGGTTTCGCCATCACCAACGGGGACAGAGGAACAGGGTCACTGATCTGTTGCTTTCTGACCCCAAGTGCTCCAGCTCCAGCTGAGCGTGGGACCTCCTCACGTGTCTCGAATGGAAAGTGCTGTCGGCTTAATCCTGATGCTGTCAGCAGAGCATTTATCAAGCAGATGTATCGGGTAGGGTTAAAAACCAAGCAGCGTCCTTTGGAGCAATGCAGTTAGTGCTCCCATCGCTCCCAAATCACGGCTTGTCTCTCTCTGCCCTGCCCTGGTCCTAGACTTGCTGATCGCGAGTGTTTTACTGATAACCTGCCATCTGTTCAGCTCACTGCTGTACACTCCTGTCCTTGGAGAATTAGGAGTGAATGAGGAGCAGTGAAGGTTTCTCAGCACCTTACTAAAGCTTCACTCATCATGAGCAGACCATGGAACTGATCCGAGGACCCTGGCACCCATAACCCAAACAGACTCTTCAACCGCCACATGAGCCGTGACCCCTGGAGACTTCAGGCTATTGGGGCAGACGCTGCTTTATCAAACATTTTTGCCATAGCAGACACGGGGGCTCTTTGCCAGGTTCCTTCACTCTTCCCCCTGCTTTATTTGCACAGATGTTTTTGCCAAAGCTTGTCATCAACTTGGGGAGGGGGCAGTTGAAAAAAAAATAATAATAAAAATGACTGAACAAGTTGAAGAAATTGCAAACAGTAAATCTGGCGCTCACTAGGCTGAGCCCAATAAGTTGCTGAGGTTGTACTTTTCAGATTCAGTTTTAGGCTCTTGTAAATTTTCAGTTATTTTTAACCCGCCTTTCTGAGCGAGCCTAGGAATGAGAAAGTAATCGTTTCATCAACTCAGGCTATATAAATCTCCTTGGGGTTTATTATTTGCTGTTTCATTTTACTGGCACAAGTGCTCCCACGAAAGTACAATAACCTACTCGTTGATTTACAACTTGGAAGCAGGCACACGCTGAAAAACCAAGCATGTAGCACCTGAGGAAAAGTGCACAGAGTTAATTGAAAAGCTTCAGGAAACTGGAATTCCTCGCAGTGATACTGTCACATGCGTCAGTCACCAGATGTAACTCCAATTTTCTGCTTTCATAATACGAATTCAATTGATATCCCCAGAAATAAAAATCTGCAGCCAGAATAACAGCACATTTATCATGAGCAGGTTTAAACCTTAGAAGAGAGCTGTGCGCAGCCCTCGGCAGAGGGGTAAGTGCTGTGGGTGCTTTTTGTTTTTTACGTGAGCGTGCTTTTATGCATATACCTATAAGTACAGACATACATATCTCCCAAAGAAACCTAAGATTAGAAAAAGGATGTTGTCTCTAGACAGTTACTCCCACAGCCTGAGCTAAACATCACTGCCCCCATTCCTTTTTTATCCATTTTTTTTCTTCTACTAACCCCACATCTCCAACTTTCCATCGCACGCAGACTCCTCCCGCACTCCTGACCCCATGCTGTCATTCACCAGGTAAAATTCTCCACGTGGGCCGTTGCCTGTGATTAGAAACACAGACACGCTGTGAGCAGCGCCACACAACGCTGCGTGCTCCTTTTTGTACGCACCTACACATGCCCCAGCACATACACACCTACACGTGCCCCTTTGTTGCCTTTTGGACACCTACGTGGCGCAATCCTGCCATGAAGGTGCGGCCAAAACAGAGCGGTAGGGAAACACCAGGCCCTATTAATTATTAACTCCGTTTTCTAGAAGCGGGTAATAACAGACTTACTGTGGAGGAGAACGCGGGCAGATGCTGCTGAGCAGAAAGTCCCGTTCCGCGGGCTGTGGGAAGGAGGGTACCGGCTGCGGATGCGCTCAGGGAGCTCGGCCGTGGCTCTCCATGGGTTCCTTGGGAGAGAAAAGTAGAAAATTAAAAAAAAAAAGATAAATCTACAACATCTCTTCATGAAGGAAACACGGGGAGTGGAGTTTTTTTGGTTCAGATTCAAAGATTTCCAGCTCAGGCAGGCTTCACGCTACATTTAGTGGGGCTTGTGTTTCGTCACGATGGGGTTCGTTGTGTGTTGTTGAATAAACTGTGAAAACTCCACCCTCATGCTCTGTTTCTAGATCTCCCTCAGACAGCAACACGTAGCATCCCTGAAAAGAAGGCCACTTTGCTTCCTATACCTAAGAAACAGGCTCTGCATGGTACTTTGGTGAGACCTTATCTCAGTCTATGCACTCAGCAGTATACAAGGTCCCCAACAGGGATTTAGCTGTCCTTGTAGAGCTGGCAGGCACTTGTCTAATGTAAACATTCCCATGGAGATTTTACATACATTAGGGTGAAAAAAAAACCCTTTGTTGATTTCCAACCAGTTTTAGGCAATGTCTGACTTCATACACTCAGATGGATAGAGTTGGTTCAAGAATTTCCTTTTTAAAAATGACAGCTCTGCTTCTGGACAAAGCACAAGTGACTGTTTTTCCCCTTGCATAGCCATAATCTGCAATTCCCTCCCAGAACGAAACCATAAAATACAATGAAATTAGTGTCTTCACTAGAATTTAAACTCTTCAAGATATTTTTATTTCAGTAATCTTAACGTGTTGCACACACATACACGCAAAAAAAGCATACGTCCACATGCATGCGTAATGTCAAAACAAAGTATGTATTGTAATAACATCAGTCTCCTAAGTAGGGGCAAAACTGACAGTCATGAGTCCTTTCTGAGAAGGCAGATGACCTGTAACGCTTTGCCCCAAGCAGGTTCTGCAGCTCTTGCTCTCCGCACTCCCATCGGTGGCCCCAGCAGGAATCACGTCCTGATGTCACCCAGCAAACAACACAGCAGAGATCCATGATTTCCACTCATTTTGCAGCTGACAGACCACTGACAGCCATCGGCCTTTCTCCTGGACCGCAGGCAATCCTTGTACCCAAACTCCTAATTAAAACCCCCACCATGAGCACCAGTCACAGGGGCCACCGCAGGCTCCTGTCACGGCTTCGTGGGAGCCCTGAGACCTCTTGACCAAAGCTTGGGGCCAGCAGCAGCACATCTGCAACACCAGCACCTTCCACATTAGACCAGGTTGTTCTGCTGCTAATGCGCAGCTCCCCGTGCTTGCTCTGAGTCTATGCCAAGACAAGTTCAAAACACCAAACAAAAACACACAAAAAACCCCAACGCACCAATCAACCAACAACCTGCAAAAATCACAGCACTTTAATTATGGCTGCTAACTTTTGTCCTGTCACCTATTTTAACAAGTCTCGTCTCTTAGTAGCACATATATTGCGCTTGGGAGTAAAGCAACTCAAGTATTAGAGGCCAAATCACTTCTCAGATTTATGAGACCTTTGATACAGCTCATTGCTCCTGCCAGAGGAACACCAAGACAGGCTGCAAACCTCCCTCCTGGCCACGAGGGCTTGGCGAGAGGTTACACGGAGACTTCTCCCGTCAGCTGCCACGCGTGAGCTGTGAAAATCTCTTCCTACAGCTGCTGAAGAACTAAATCTAAGTTTGCAATGTGTTTCAGATAAGAAGCTTTTAGGTACTTTATGCCAAGTGACCTTCTCTCATCCAAGACCCTCTATTTTTCTGTTTAAATAATTTGTCCAAGTCTCACCAATGTCTGTTTTTCACGAGGCCAAATGGGTGGGATTTTGAAGGACATAATCTCACAGGAGCAATTGATCTCCAGAAGCAGACTAACGAAGTAATCCCGCGACAGAGCAGCAAGGGCCCAAACTGTTCTGCACTCCGCAAGAAGAGCCAGCCCAGTGAGTCAGTACAAAATAGTCTCATATTAACCTGCCTCTGAAGTTTAGGTAAACTTCCTGATCGCTCAGAATTCCCATTTATTTTTAGGAAACTATTTCTAGTAAGTGGTTCAAGATGGATTATAGTTTAACTGGAAGCTTGGGAATAAAAAAGATGGTCACAGGAAAGCTGGGTTCAATTCTTGCCTCACCCACAGACTTCCTGGATAAATCTGGATGCGCAACAGCAGGGTGGGGGGTATTCACCCATCTAACTCAAAACATCTAATTTCAATGCCTATATTGAGAGCTCAGGCTTCCATTATAGCCAGCAGAGTGAGCTGGGGTGATGCAGAGCACTTAGGAGTTGTGCACTCGCCCCCTGTATAGGGAGCACAGGCTCCTAATTTAAAAGCATAAAGCCAAGTTCTGAACCAGCTCTGTCCTTCTGACATCCTCAGGGCTCAGTTTCTCACCCCTGAAATACGTTCTGGATTAGTGACATGAAGAAAGTGGCACCTCAGCTGAGCCGGAGCAGCAGTCTCCTGGCTCAGCACCTCAGGAGAGAGGCAGGAGATGGATCAGGCAAAACCAAACTTCCGATGTAAAATTTTCATTGGCATCTATGATTTATCCACTTTCTGATTTTTTATTTTTATAAAAAGAAGATGTTTCAAGTACACCTTTATTAATTTGCCCCTTTCCCTGTTCACCTCCTGCTTTTTTCCTTTCTCCTGATGGTTCTCCCTGAGTTCTTGAGAATGTAGCACAAGTACAAAAGTACTTCTGGTGACATTAGTGAAAATATTGTCCCAGAATTTCTGAGCTTCATGAATAGGCCCACAAAACCAAACAGCCTTCTGATCAGTGCTTTTGAAATGAAAAAAAGTAGTCTATGTAAGCTACTGAAGCCAATTCAAATTCTTTTGAGTATTCTTCTCCAAACGTACTCTGTAAGGAATTTTTGTTCACCTTTAATTCTGAATGACTGAGAATATTGCTCTCTACATCTCTAGAATAAAATTATGTGAGAACATAGTTTGAAATGCCTAAGAAAGAGCAATAACATGGACAAGCATCTGATATTGTGTAAGGAATTTTAAAACACGAGGCTTCACATATATCAGATTCAGCTCTGAACAATAAACATGTTGTGCATTCCCGGGCTTACTTCTTTTTTTTTTTTTGAAGGGCTGCAAACTTTCCCTTTAAAAACCAACCCGTTTGGGATTGACGCTATATCAGCATCTGAAGATTGTGCCACTGAGCAGCTACTCAGAATCCTGCCGCGATAAATTAAACCAGAGGAAACGGATCATTTCTACTATCGGGGTCACTGTTGTCAACTCCTAACAGGGCAATTGACTTGTCAAGTTGTCTCTGAAAGCCCGAGCTCAGATTTCATTGCCTTTCACGTTTTTTTTTCGGAATTGTATACAAGGGTCTCTGAGCCTGTGTTTCACCCGGCGCTTTGGGAAATTCCAGGCACCAATCCTGCTCATAAATTGCAGAGGAACAGATGAGGCTCAGCTCAGCGTGAGAGTCTCCTACTGGAGCAACTGTGTGGAAATATTAAATACAGGAAAATATACGATAGGGATGCGCATGTGAACAGATGGGGATTTGTTTGTGTGTCATTATCAGACACGAGCAAGATCTTAAATGGTGAAAGGTCAGTTGGAAAAGCCACGAGACACCTCTAGACTCGAGAAGAAAAAGAAAGCTCTGATAGTCTGCGGCTCAGTAGATTATTTTGAATATCAAATCCACCTGCTAGAGAAGCAAGACAATAACTGTAAGAAGACCAAACCCACTAATAACATTTCCTACTTACATTTTTATAATTTTTGTAATATAGACTAATAAATACATGTATGGTAATTACAAGCCAAAACAAGATGGGTACTACATAACTGTATTTACTCAGCAGGAGAGAAATCCTCCATTTTAATCAGCTTCCAGGCTAGAAAAAACAGGTACGGCAGGAAAAGCCACTTGTTTGAATATCACATCACAGGGTAATGCCAGAGAGGAGAAGCCATTTCAAGTGCATCACCAAGCGCTTGGGTCATGCTGATACCTAAATTAGAGTTTCAGTTTTCCAAAAATGCTCTGGAGTAGTGCAGAAACTCAAGTGATCACTTAAGAGAAATGCCACTATTATAAAAAGTGCTCTTGTTCCTAAACCAAAATTGGTCAGTGGTCAACTTAAAAGATTTCTTTTGTAAGTAAAGATCTATTTTGGTGGTGATATTGCTGCTGCTGCTGCAATTAAATGTAAAGGTTTCTATTATGATGTTAACATCCTAGTTTTTATTACTGATTATAATAAATAGTTCAATTCCCTCCTCCTCCCAGAAATAAGCCGCATCCATTTTTCTGTGGAAAAACCTCAGTTTCAATGAAAATCATTTCTGGAGGAAAAACGTTCTGTTGGAAAATAGAGACCAACTCTTGTAATCACGGCTGAAAATCCAAACACACTCAAATGTACTACAAGCCCTCGTTATCTTTGGGATGTCTGGGTTTTTGTGGCGTCTTCATATACAGCCACGGCTCTTTGAGTGGAAAAAGATGAAGCAAGAATATGTGTGGGGAGTTTCTCTGCTTGGTCCTGCAAGAACACCTCTCATCTCCACTCCCCAAAACACAGTTTTTCCTCCCAATTCCAGGCTCTTTACCACCTCACCCCCAGTTTACCCTCTTGCCATTTCCTTCTGCCCTCTTCCCACTGTATCACGTTTCCCGTTCGGAATCTGTAGATCCCCAATTGTTTAAAAAGCAGCTCAAACTTCCAACTTATAAACATCGCTTCCTCTGTCTCCTGAATTTATTTTAATAGCTGATATTTGAGCCCGGGGGATTGTTTTAACTAACACTGTATAGTCAGAAGGAATCACTTTCCTCCAGGCTACCTCTGGGTCAATCGCATAAGGCAAGACCCCCTCACATTTTATTACCCGGGGATCAGATCCCCTTTCCCAATCCATCACTCTGAAGCTCGTTCCTCCTGTTCCTCTCAGATTTGCCCGTATGATTCATGCGGTGCCAAATCAACAGTATATTTGCTTTTTTCTCAGTTCATTGTTTTTATTTGCTTACATGTTCCCTGTCGTAGTTCAACTCATAAATCAACGCTGGTTTATTTTTTACAAACCCGTTGAAAGTTTGAGCCAGTTTCCACTGTTATGAAAGGCTCCCAATACTACACGGCCTTTAACAGGTGGAAAATGTCTTAAGAGGCTGTTTGGATGGGAACGATTTTCTAACTTAAAGACAAAGTAGTATTTATTTATGACTTAATCTAATTCCAAAACAAAGTAACAGTTCCCTGCACTGAATTATCTCCTTATGATGCTATCCCACTAACATATGGTTTTATTATTTAAATTTTTAAAAAGTAATATTGAAACCATTTCTAACTATTGAACTTGTGTAACAGATTCCAGTGAAACAATGTTCCTGAAATACTTTAGCAGACCGTTTTCCCTTAAGAAGACCACTAAGTGTGTGTCCTAGCGAAATTTGGCATTATAAAAGCAAACAAACAAAACCCAAACACATTCCCCCCTCACCCTGTCAATCCTTCGACTAAACCTTTACTTTTTTGTTTCAGAGTGAAGAGCTGTTGTTTTACTGGGTTATCAGCAGGAGTGGGGAAAAAACAAAAAAAAAAAANCCCCAAAACAACAACAACAAAAACCTGCACAAAACAAAACAGAAAAAAACACACCTTTTCTGGTGACCCAGAGTTGGAGAAAAACAACCTGCCAAGAGGAACCCCCAAAGCTGAGCTTTGTGAGCATCACCAAGGTCAAAGCTGGGCTGTCCAAGCAGAAGCTTCTGATGTTGCCAACCTCAAGCTCGTGTTGTACTGTTGGATTGAAACAAGTCAAATCACAAGATGACTTTGAACATGCTGAGATTCAGTTTTTCAGCGAACATGTAATGTTTAATGCATTTAAAATATTTCCTGTTGTGAGTTCTGATGAAAACTTTGGCAATTTTGTGTGCTGTGAAAGTTAAAAAAAATAATTTAGAATAACTGAAATATTTCATTTCTGCAATGTTTCGTTAGGACTTGGACACAGCCATTTTCCAATATTTTTACTACAATGAGAATATGTTTCTATACAGCATACTGTTTTAGATGGGAAAACCATAACATTTATCTGAAATACGCCAAAATTTTTGATTTGACAATTTTGAGCTTTTCCACCTTGTTTTTTCTGCAGATGAAGAATTGACTGAACCCAACCCCTTCTTGTAAGACACTTCAGATTTGACACATCAGCATTTTCCAACCACAACGCATTTACTCCGAAAAAAAAACCAAAACAAAACTCAACCAATTTGGACAGTCGCGATGAACTTGTGCTCTTCACTCATTCCCTTCCAGCTCTGAGATCACGAGGGATGCATCCAATATAGGATGCTAAGAATCCCTTTGTCCTGCACACAAGCTCCCGCCTCTCAGAAAACCCTTCTCCAGCTTTTCATTTGGTGCAGCTCACAATCCAGCCCCGTCCTTCAAGCCTCCACAAAGCCCCCTGAATTCATCTGCTGTAAAGCCATTCAAAATAGTTCCTTCTTCCTAACCGCTGATAAGATTTTTTATGAAGCTCAGCTCTTAAGTTCAGATCAGGTATTCATGAAGTGTCACAAGTTCGTGCTATTCAATAAAAATGACAAGAAACACAAGGGAAAATAAAGAAAGCAGGTTAAAAGTCTATTTCCTTCATTTAAAAAAAAAAAATCAAAATGCATTCCATAAGTTTTCACAGGCTCAGTTCCTCATTTGTTGTATGTCATTAACCTGTTTCCCCAAAAATAAGACAGGGTCTTGCATTATTTTTTGCTCCAAAAGACACATTAAGGCTTATTTTCAGGGGATGTCTTGTTTTTCCATGAACAACAATCTACATTTGTTCTTGAACAACAACAACAACAACAACAACAACAACAACAACAACAACAACAACAACAACAACAACAAATCAACATTTATTCAAATATAGTCACGCCATCACATTCTGGAACATCATTGTAACTTTCCAAACCCCATCTGTCCTGCTGCATTCTTTTGTCAATTAATTTTACTTTTTTACATGTATAGCTGCCTGGACACTATTTAAATTTACTTTTTAAATGAACTGTAACTAGGGCTTATTTTTGGAGTAGGGCTTATATTTCTAGTATACTCAAAAATCATGTTAGGGCTTATTTTCTGGGTAGGTCTTATTTTCGGGGAAACACGTTATACTAATCCTCATCCATAGGATGAGAGAGAGGCGATAGGCAGAGGTGAGACCAGGCTTGTTCATGTGAAGACAAGGGTATTTATTAACAGCAATTAGAGCAAATAGCCAATGGCAATTCACTGCAATGGGCTGGTAAATTCACATCTCCTGAAGCAAGACTGAGGAGCCGTTTTCTAGATGATGCACTGTAGCCTGACACACGGTTACGAGCCTCGTGCTCCAACGCCTAATGAAAATCCGTAGGCCATAAATACAGATTGTCCAGCTAGATGTTTCCTAAAATGAATTATTTACTCCTGCTTTCTGTTTGCCAGGGAAAGAAGCTAACTCTCCTCACAAGCCTTAATTAGACGAGTTAGAACGGCTGGAAAAAATAATCACATTTCAGGCACACAAGCCTTTTCTCTGTGGGTCTGTGTGCCCGAAAGCGGTTCCAGCTGCAGGAGCCGACCCAACAAGATTACCTGTACCTGCAGCCTTGTCTGCCTAATGTCTGCAGACAGCCCAGGCTACCGCAGCACCGCGACTTTCTCTGGGTATTTTAGACATTCCTGGCACAGCCAGACTTTACGCTTGGGTTTTTTTCCCCTCTGGAAGTAACAACATATTGGAGGCAATTAAAAAAAAAAAAAAAAAAAAANAAAAAAAAGGGTGTTTGCCTTCTTTTCTAAAATACAAATTACATAAATCCTAAAAGCTAAAAAGCGTTAGATTTTTATACAGTCATCTAAAAGCCTGGATTATTTTCTGCAGGCCAAGAGACACGGCTGGTGGACACGTACCTGGGGCTGAGAATTCCTGCTTGCTGCCACGAAAACGAGTGGTTTGTTGCAATGCACACAGACCCATTATTATTAATTTCCTCCAGCTTCTGAGCAATTTCTGAGCTGTCCCTCAGTTTTTAAAAGTGATTTATGGGTGATAGGGAGAGAAAGAAGCAGGGGTTTTGCAAATAGGCCTTCCCTTTCATTCCATTTCAGCGCATTAATTGCTCATTGTCTGTAATTGGAAACATGAAGTACATTCCTACTTGGATCACATGCAGACAGCTGCCCTGATGTGACTCTTAATGTACAACAAACCTCCAGTGCGGTACTGTGGACTTGCTTGTTTTAATAAAGTTAATGTACGCAGACTTTGAAATTCATGGAAGTATGTATAATGGACACTTTTGGGTGATTATTTAAGTTTCTGGTTTGAGAATATTTTTCCTCTTCGGAGGTGTGCATATTAAGGCAATAACCTGAGTTCACAAGCATCCCTGAGATTTTAACCTTCTAGTTTTAAGTCAAGTTTTTGGAGAGTATTTTGCCTTCTCTCCATGAAGGCAGGACCCAGAATTCCCTTAGAAAAAGGAAGAAAGAAAGAATAAAGAAACATAAATGACTGTTTCCTAAATACAGAGTTTTCCATTTCACCAGGCTTATCTCTCCTTCTAAGCCTGTGTAAATGTAAAAAGGCCTAATGCCTAATAACATGATGTTATTGGATCAATGGCCAATTTCCCAGGTTACAACTTGCCTTTAGGAAATATGCTAAGAAAGCCAGGAATAGTCCATTAAGATCCCCGTTGCTGTGAGCAAGCAGAAAAGTGACGGTTCCCACAGACAGAAGGGAAAAGGAACCGTTCCTCGCTCCATACCTGGGCTCAGTTTTAAGGAGATTCCCATTTGACTAAAACCCTGGCTTTTGAGTTTTACAGCAGGAACCATTTATAAAAGTCCACAGCGAAACAGAAGTTTTCCAGCAGTTTCTGAGGAAGTCAAATGAAAACAAGCTATTTTGAGTCAACCATTCTGGAGAGGAGAAGGTAAAGAGAAATCTTCACAAGGAGCATTAGCGATGAGAAACTGGAAGGATCCTGGGCCGGCTGGGGAAGCCTCTTCTTGCGGGGAGAGGCATCCAAGCACCTGCAAATCATCTTTATTTGATGAAGTTAAGCTTAGGATTTTTGCCTGAAACAGCATCAGAAAAGAACAATTGATTTCTTCTGCTAGCAGATCCCTGGGATTGCAGACCTCTGTGGGGATAAGTGGCTGGAGCGGGAAGCTGTGTCCCAACCAACACGACTATTTGCAAAATGAACGTCTGCAGCACAGCTCCCTCGTTCCAAGGGACAGGGCTCTCCCCTCCACTCCCCACTTAGTGATGGGGGCTTAAATGTCACCTGTGTCAACCTGCCCGGCAAAAGGAAGATGTGCTCAGATGGGTGCTGGCACTAGAGAGAAAATGGAAAGTCCCGAAATCCTGATTCTGGGTCACGCGTGGTGGCCTGCCAGCTGCGCAACATTGGCAAACCAAGGGAACATGAAATAGTTAAAGCTTCCAGAGAGAACTGTGTTTATTTTACAGCTCACTGTAGCCCCCTTAAAGAAATAAAGTCCTGCACCTCCAACTGCATACAGACCTAAGGCTGAAAGCATTTTGGGGGACCTATTATTAAAACACAGACCATGTAGTAAAGACCAAAACAAATGAGAAGGTATTTTAGCTTCCAGTGCTAAATTCATTAGATGTGTTTCTGTCACTTGCGTGAACATTGCCCTTGTTAGGTACTGTACAAAAAACCAGCAACAGGCAGCCCCCTTGAACCACTCGATTGCTGCACAGAATATAGATTCCTATGCATGAAATGTCCACTTAAGCCCCCTCTTTTTTTTTTTTTTTTCCCCTAACAAAACACAAATCAATTTATGCCCTGTACCATCCTGGTTGTTATTTTAGACTTAGAGACTTTTTTTTTGTTGTTTGCTGAATAGTAAACAAAACCTGGCATGCTACGAGAAAAATGATTGCCTCAATAGAAAAGTGCCCATTTATGTCATCCCACAATTATTTCAAGCACTATAGTTGAGGTTAGTCCCTCCAAGGCATGTACAAATTGCAAATACACACAAATAATAATGCTTGTACTTTTGGAAAATGTGAAACCCTTTGTTTTGGAAAGGTTGTTCCTATTATTTGTGGCTTGCAACTGTCATCATTATTCAAGCCCTGTCTTCTTTCATGATTGTTCTGCAGCTACTGGGTGCTTGAGAACTTCCCCAAAATTAATATACTTCAAAGAACCAGACATTTTGTATATAGCTTAATTACAGCCTATATAATTAAGTTTTAAAATGATAAAAAGTCTTCTGTGCCATAAGCGTACTCGGGCGTCAGCTCACAGGCAAGCTACTACATATCATCCGACAGAGCGAAGGGCCAAGAAATTCCATTTCATTAATTGTTTCCTCCAAATCTGAAATGTAATTACATATTTTCCAGGGACCTTTGACATTTTCACACTGTGGCTTGGAATCTGATCATACCCTGAAGTAAACTGCCCGGCTGGTCACAGACTTAAGGAAAAAAAGATCGCTAGTGAGGTAGACTTGGCCTTTTTCAGACTCCGGAGAGGAGAGGAGCAAACTGCATGGGTCTGGGTCAGGTTTTGTTAACACAGCCTTGGAAGGCATGATCAGAAGGAGCACTGGAAGAGAGAGAAGAATCTCTCTTTCTAGCAGCCACAGCTGGTCCACATAGGAGCTAAGGGATTTTTGAACCTTCCTCACATTTAACCTCCCTGGTTTTTGCGCTCCTCACAATTCTGGACTCTTTTTGAGCACAAGCCCCAGTCGAGGTGAACAGATAGATCTGGTCCACACAGACAAAACGGTCCAAGAAACATCCCATAAGGTGAGCCCAATGCTGCCATCCTCATTCAGGGTGAGTGTGCCCTTGGTCTATCAGAAGCTGCAGTGATTTTATTAATGAAAATCTCTTTGCTAATGAGTAAACCATGAATGAACTCACCATTCGGGAATTCACTGACACAGTGGGCCCAGCCCACCATTCATGGTGTTCCGATGAGTGTGATGAGGACACGTGCACACACGCACACGTGTGTGAGCAAAGACCTGGTGGATTTGCTTTCTTGCAAACAGAACACGTTAGACCTCAATGCAATCAACCTGAAACTTCTGCAAATGCTGAATTCACATTAAAATACAATTTTTAACATAACACTATGTGGGGTTTTTTTTTTAAATCTCAAAATGCTTTTCGTGTATTGCTTCGGATGACTCAACTCCCAGACAAAACATATTTCTTCAAAATGTCGCTCTGTTTCCCCTTAGTTCCATGAACAGGAAAACAGCACCTTATTAGAAACAAAATCGATGAGTCTCCATGAATCATTACTTGGAGTTTGGAAAGGAAAAAAGAAATTTGGCAAGCCTTAAGTCAGTAATATGTGCTCCTAAAACCTACTCTTTGAAAAGGCCAAGTTATTACATTGTGAAAAGTAGTTACTCAGCACGTGCTGTAACTTTTCATGGGGATTTTTAGGCCAAATTTAAAGAGTGCTAATGATTTTGAATGCCAGACTTGAGACCCTACAGCAGGATGAGGTTTTAACAAGACTTGAACAACTGCCCTCCCTCCCACCAGGTCGTGCCTCCTTTAAAAATCTGGATTTTTGGTGCCTTAGAATTAAAGTACCCCACATCTCCAGTCATGGAAAGTCTTGGCTCTCGTATCCTTTTCGGTTCATCGAGAGGAAGCTCCCATTCAAGACAGTGGGAAAACTTCTAGCATTCACTAAGATACATTGGCATACTGGCAACATCATTCATTATTAGGAATAAGGAGAAACCACAACTGCAAGCGCCTTGTTCAGCGATGCGAGCATACGCAGCGACGGGGCACACCGGTTCCTTTCAGACAGCCTAGCTCAGGTACTGGAAGCAATTTGGCCACGGAAACTTGGAGCTAATTTATTCTGCTTCTCAATTACCTCACCTAACTCAGCTATCGCTACGGGGAAGCCTGTTGAAAGGTTCTCCGACAGTGGCTTGTACCGAATGCTTTAGAAGATGGCATAACCTGAGGGTGATGCGTGGTGAGGGCCAGCACCTACTCACTTAGTCCTCTTCTTCATTTATTATTTCAATAAATAATTAAAAATACTTGTGAAGGCAGACAGGAGATAACTAGAGATATAATTAATATCAGAACGCAGTTCTCGACGCTTGCCAAATATCACAGACAGGTGCTGTTGTGGGGAGAGCAAGGAAGTCAAACTTGATTCCCTCCACTTCCAGCGCTCGTGGTGAATCTGCAAAGCTGGAGCCCTGCAGTGAAGTGGGCAGGCAAGAAAACCAGATTTCGTGAACCCCCAGGAGCCCTGACATGCATCCAGCCTTCGGTTCCGAGCCCCTGGATCACCCTCCGGGTCCCTCATCGGCCATCTGGTTCCCCAGCCGTGCAGCTCCACTGCAATTTGAACCCTTCTTTAACATCTCCCAAAGAAAGGGGAGACGAAAACAAAAGGATCATTTACTTCCTCTAATTGAGAAACAAGATAGGAAGGCAGATAAGCCAAGGAAAATTGGCACCGCTCCATGGACTTTAACTGATCCTACAGAGCGGGGCGATGAGCGTGGCATGAAGAATACAAGTACGCTACTATTACTGCCTTGTGATAGTAATACCAGGCTGTTATCTTACACATTTCATCTCTGGATATGAGAACACTTTGCAAGGCAGGTCAGTATCACAGAAACCAAGTCACATGGATTTACCCAGAAGGAGCCACCCCAACACTTTTTTGTCATTCACAAAGGGATTTTTTTTTCCTTGCTAAGACAAAAATAATATAGTGCTAGTTGTTGCCAAATATCCACTTTTGAAACTTGGGCCCAAGTCATTTTTAGCTAAGCAAACTTGGCACAAAACGAGTGTTGCCTATGGACAGAGTTTATAACATGGGAAGCTTGCCAGGATCCTATTGCAGCCTACTTTGAGGTCTGGTGCTTCACCTTCTCACCCTACAAAAAAGATTAAATAGTCTTCTAACAAGGAAAAAAAAAAAAAAGGAAAAACACCTGATACTATTTTTCTCTTCCCTCCCTAGGATTCTAGGAATTACAGTCCACAGGAGATGAATTTCAATAATGCCATGAGCAAAAAACGGGGTTTTGCCCAAAGCCAGCAGTATTTCTCCAGGCTACGATTATCTATGTGCAACACACGCGTGTAAACACACGTGCACACACAGCCGCCTTTTACAGGAGCCTGGCAGAAGAGCTCTCCTCTTACTGGTTTAAGGGCACCAAGAAAAATTTGCTGTTAAAAAAAACAAGGACAAATAAATGCTCTGAAATAATGCAAAGCCACAGGGACTACTCTTTTAAAATGATACTCAGCAGCGCCAGGGTGAGCAGCAGCTGCCACATGGTGACCCAAAGTAAGGACCGTAACACACGGAGCTCGTACATCACCCCATCAGGGCGGAACAGACCCCAAAAAGATCCCTCGCGGAACAGACCTGGCAAACATCTGGTCAAAGGAGTTGGGGAGATCCCAGCAGCTCCTCTGGGCATTACACATGCTGCTCTGGATCTCCTTGCTGCCCAAGGAGACAAAGTGGCAGCCACAGCTCTGCCTTCCCTGCGGCGTCAGCAAGAGGTCTTCAGCGCATTCACTCCTTTCCTCTTTGCACTACGAAGGAGCAAAAGAAGCTACGACATTTCCCCAGAGAGGAGAGTTACTGCTCTGTCAGAGCCTGTGCGCAGCTCCCACCTTAGCAACCTGGATAAAGCATTTAGCGTTTCCTGGGTGTGCCACAGGACACAGAAAAGGAGCAGGATGGGGATGTTCCCCTGGACCAGCTCTCTCCTTTGCCTCTCTGAAAGAATAGTTGAAATGAGAGGGGAGGGTGTGGGTGGGAGGGAACCATGGAAAGATTGATGTAAATTCATTTTTCAAAGCCAAACAGATGAAAATAATTTTCACAGCCCCACAGCTGTTCTACGTATTTTTTTTGGACCAAGCCTGAGCAAAACGCGGTGCAGATAATAGCCCAAACTTCGGGCAGATAAGTGCTGCATAATCAGCAGCACAGCCCCAACATCTCCCCTTCCTGGCAGCCGGGGTGCTCTGTGACAGATGAGCATCTCTGCCCTCTCAGGCCCCTTTTCCCCATCCAACACAGTGTGTCTGGGGCAATATTCTGTCTTCAGCACCCTGCCATTTGCCCACTGCTCTCCAGCTTCATACCTGGGCCCTGGGCAAACTGGAGAGGTTGGGCAACGCTCCTCCAGGCTTTGCCCAGCTCCGGCACCTTTTAACATAAAACACGTAGATAATAATAAAAAAAAAAAAAATAAAAAAGGAAAATCGAAAGAGGGAACGGACACGAGTCCCAAAGCCGCGCTCTCCGAGGCGACGCTGCCAAGCCTCGGACCACAGAAATGACAGACAGACTTACAGCCGCATTTATCCTCGGTTATTTTCCTATAAACCAACCCTGCCAACAGCCGGCCAGCGCTTTCTGCAGCTTCCACTGCACTTTGTGGAGCAAGATCTTACACTGGCTTTTAAAGGCTACAAAAATCTCTCTGTTCTGGAGCCAGACAACACATGTCCAGGAACTTACTGTCGTGTTCCACGTCCCGGTGCCTCGTAGGAGGCAGAACTACCTTTTCCACCGCAGGGAAAGCGGCAGGGCCCCAGCACGCTGGTTCCCCAGGAGCACCTTCTGCCCAAAGACAGAGCCCACTTGCAGGTTGTCCCCCTGAAGTCAGGTTGAGCCCGTCCCCTGTCCTCACCGGGCTCTGGGCTTGGTCTCAGAAAGAAATGACGGAGAATATAAAATGCTACGATGCTTTCAAGAGTCCAAGCTGGCACCTTCGCCTGCCTGGAGGTTTCTAAACGGCTTTGAAAACCTTGCTCTGGATGTTTTCTCTGGGACCGTTTCGTTAAATGGAAGCGTTCAAAACTGCTTTTACAAAAATTGCTGAAAGCAATACCTCGAGCAGACGCAAGCGAGGCGCACAGAAAACAACCGCTGAAGGTGACACCAAACGGGACAGATTGTGTACGCTAAGCTTTGAAGCAGGCTTAGGGCACCTGGGCTCAGAAAATTCCCTTCCTCAGTATATTTAACCCAAAAGCACACCTGAAGCCCTGGGGAGAAGGAACAAGAGGCCTGGAAGGGCTCCCCCGTCCTCAGCACAGGGCTATCGCATTGCACGTTGTTTATACACAACGGCACAATATAAAAACCATTTAGAAACTGGGCTCACTCGCTGCTATTAAAGAATCCATCCGTGAATTTCATTTTTTATTGGTCCAGTTACAAAACTCACAGCGGTGTGTTGTGTTTGTTTTTCCAGAGCACCAATAAAAAAAAGTCTTTTTGATTAAAAAAATAGAGAGAGGGAGAGAGAGAGAAAGAAAGAAAAAGAAAGAAAAGCTGACCTGGTACGACCCGTGTGAGCGCTGAACCTCAGCGGTGCTATATAAAAGAGCCGAGAGGCTGCAAAGCCAATTGCTGAGCCAATGCTTCGACTGCGGCTGTAACCAGCAACGATCGAAACCTGTTTACGGCAGAATTTTTGCTTCATAAAAATAAGCACGATCAAACCCTGCTATATTAAACCACGTTTTGTCATCGACCAACCACTGAAGACAAAGAATGGCAGATGTAGAGCCCAAAGCAGTAAGATACAAAGCTCTTACTCCACCTTTTCGTAAGCCCAACGCTGCCATATGCAGATAATACAACCAGCTCCACGTGTTCACGGTGCTACGCTGCCATATTGCTCCAGAGATGCCAAACAATCTATGCTTGGTGTTTCTTCACAGACTTTTTCCTCTCCCCCTCATTTATGGCCATGCATATATCTCAACACCAGCTGCCTTTGGCATGTGTGACCTGCAACCCCATCTGGCGTTTGCTCAGTCCTGCCAGTTGTGCCCACCTGCAGCTGAGCTGAAAGTTATACGCAAGGAGAGTATTACCATTCAATATTGTAAAGACAACCACCTCTGTTATATTAAGATCATACAGACACATCATGGCACAATCACAGAAAGCGGTGGCCACATTGCTTTAGGTGCGATACAGAAAAATCATAGATATGGTCAAAATCAGGGCCACTAACTCCTGCACAGTGACATGGCAGCCTGGCTGCATTGCAGTTATGTCCTAGGTTTCCACGATCATGCGACAAGGAGGAAATATAATAAAGTAACTCAGTCATAGAAGTTTAACTCCCAATTATATGGACTGGTTGCAACACTCTGTAACTGCAAACATATTGTAACTACGCTATTTGGAACAGACCAGTAATAGGAAATCAAATTAGTATCTTTAGAGTGAAAATAAACCTATCTGCAAAACTTCCTAGATATACAATACGAATTCTATATATTTAACCAAGCTGATTAATTTTTTTGAAAACCCTTTTTCAATTATTTCTCAAAATACAGATTTGTGTAATTACACTTCTTAAGAACAAGGGATTAAAGGAAACAATTTGCTTTAAAAATACGTGATTTTTTTTCCCCATCTCAGTTAAGATAATTAATTTTCAAAATGTCAGTTAAAATGTATCTATACAGTTGTAGTATTTAAGAAAAACACAAATGAAGCATAGACAAGAATTCTGGACTTTTCATTTCCATTCCTAATTTTCTTTGTCATCCTTAGACAAGTAGGAAAATAAATCCTGTTTTATTAGTGTTTGTCAGATATTTTATCTATTCCCTCTTATGGGATGTTAATGAACTTCTCACTTTGACTTTTCATTATTAGTTACTATTCCTGGCTGGCCATCACCAGTACTAGGAAACAGTCTCAAGATCCCCACAACACTGCTGGCGAGACGGCACGCGTTTTGGTATGAACTCCACAGACATTCATAAACCAGAAACATCTTAGTGGGCAAGAAATGAGGCACACAGTGCTCAAATGGCACAGCTGCCCAGGACTGGAACTGAATATTTGCAAATACTTTGGCTGTCTTGAGAGGACCGTGAATACTGCTGAAAATCAAACAGCTTATGTGTTGCTAAACCTCTCGGAGGCTTCCAAAGTCTTGTCTAACCTGGAAAACAAGTGAGGCACGCTATCGTGGGACAGGTACTTATCAATATCTGCATGGATGGATGCTGAAAGCGCCTTTATAGGGTTCAAGCTTAATCCACTTGGGAAATGAGCCATTAAATAATCGCCAGCAGACGGCTGAGCAGGAGCATCGACTGACACGTTGTGTTCACACACCAGCTCCTTCTCCTTCGGCCCCCAGCCCAGCGCTTGGCCGGCAGATAAGGGGGTGTCAACTGAGCGGGAAGCTCGTCCCAGTCAAAAATAACCTAACTCTTGAGAAAAATCATCAAACTGTGTAAGAGCGGGAGCCCGTGTTTTCTTTCCTTCTCCTTGTGGGTGGGAAAAGAACAGGCTATACAAATAACACGGTGCAGGGAACCTTCGGGGATTAAAACACGATACGCCGTATTTCAGCGGGGATTTAGACAGGCCTGGCGGAAGGAATGCCTCCCAAACAGCCTCTAAATTACCTCGGTGCTTTTCTTTCTTGCTTTTCTTCTTTCACCATGAGCTTTCATTTGGAGAGCAGTCGTTTGCCACTAGGATGTGTGCAGAGAAAGCAGAAAAAAAAATAAAATCAAACTACTATTTTTGCAGAGGCCTTTTTCTTTCCATCCCGTCGGCAGAACGGATCTTACATGGACACAAGAAAACTATTATACCAAGTCTGTTCCCAGGACAGGAAAAGTCCTCTCCCATCCTCATTAACATTGTACAAAGTATTTGAGGCTTGCAAGTGCTATAGGATAGGCTTGACAGACACGACTGTTGACCTGAAATATTAGCAAGGATTGGAAAACAACCAGCTGAAGCTTTCTGAACACGACCATCAGCGTGACTGCCAAAAAAAGCATCAGAGCCCGTTACTTCATGAACCAACACGTGATTTGCAGAAACACACGGCTTAAAAAGTCTAAACCCTGCTTTCAAAGGGGCTTAGTCACCACAAAGTGATTTAGGTATCTCAGTACATTTGAGGGGCTGGCCGCTGAAAGCGCAACTTTGAATGGAAATGAGTCATTGATTATGAATTTCAAAGAGGGAAATTCCTGCTACAACAGCTATTGCAGGACACCAAAAGCTTCAGTAAATTACATTTTCTCCAGCATAACCCTACAACTCCACTCAGGCCAGCTGGACAAAGTGAGTTGGCACAGAAATATCGTAAGTCTGATAACAGCTGCTAAGGTGGGAAACTTGGAGATCCTAAACTGTCAGTGGCATCAGAGACGATGCTAATGGGACTGAGCTGTACCTGTAGGACACCAGTAACTCACTACATGCGTATTAAAATTAACACGCAAGATTTTTTGCCCATAAAGAAACCACAAAAGTAGTCAGCCCGGAGACTGAGCTTTCACACTAAACCCTATAAAGAAATAGAACATCTACATAACACAGGAAAACTGTTGATTCAATTCAGCAAACAGGCCCAGAACAAACAAGAAGTTTCAGTCCGTGCTGGCTAAATAAGATTACAGTTTTCTTGCATTTTGTTAAAGCCATTCAACAAGAATATACTGCATTCGCTCTGCCCTGGGAGACTTCCTCCAACATGGAATCCACACGTTGTTTTAAGGCAATTATTTCCAGAAAGGCTGTTGCCACAGGTAAAACTCTAGCAAGAAACCAATTCCTGAGCCCTTGCCATCTTCCCACTTTTGGCCATTATAATTGAGAAATAACCAGTGAAATCTTTTGCTATGAATGGGAAGAGCTGCTCTGCCAACACCCCAGCAGTGGTGCAACATCATCTACATTCTGCCATAAATTATAACAAATCCCAGTCACTGCAAAAAGAAACAAATGCAGAAGAAATTCACGTCCTTTTTAGTAGAAGACTCGGCACAATAGTCTGGAGCATGGGTAGACAGAAAAAACATGAACCAAAAAGGCAAACCCAAAGGACTCCAAAGTACAAAACAGCTGTGAAAGTGAAAGCAGCAAGTCAAGTCACTAATAATCACAAATCAAGCTGCAGAGCCAAACATTTTGTCATTTAAAGGCCTTAGATCAGCGGCTGGAGTGGCATTATTTGAATTTAATGGGCACACAGTAAAGTGCTGTTTAATTAGGCACTGAAAACTAACATGATTGTTTAAAATACCCTTCAATCTGCCATTTGCTGTAACATACGCTAATAGCTAGAGGTTGCTGGAAATGCTCTACTGGGAGAAATTTTAGAGTGATGAAAGCTCAAAAATTTTCTTTGTGAAAATTTCCGTTTTGTTAACTCAAAAAAACCCAACAAACCAAAACCAAACTTAAAGCAAAATATTTCATTTTGAGTCAGTTCAGTATTAGTGGAAAAACTCCACACAGGTAAGTTCATCTACGATGACATATTGCCTGATGTAAACCTAAGCTGAGATCATTAAAACCTCAGCTTTTTTTGGCAAGATGGGCTCTTTGCTCGGACTACCCAAGAGGCAGCACCAAAATCCTCCTGCCTTGGGCCGTTTTGAAGATGTCTGGAGGAAAAAGGGTCTTGACTCTCATAGTGGGCTCCCATTATTACTCATATCTGAACAAGCCCTTGCTGAAACAACCTGAGGGAAAAACAAACAAACCAACAAACCCAAAACCTGTAAGAGATCATAAAGAAACCCTTTAAACAGTAACAGAAAGGTAATGTGTGACAACCAGAGGAGCCACAGGCTTCTTTTTTAAATTTGGAATAGAAACAAGAGGTCTAAAAGTCAGCTAACATCAAACTGATGGTTGACCGAGGCAGAGCTATGGCACAGTTTGAGAAACGCTGCTTGTAATTTACTCGATATGACCACCATGGCTTCCAAAATGAAGGAAAACTATTATTTCCAAAGCATCAAAGCATTGTCTTCACCTGTAATGCCAGCTGGGCAGGCTAGTGAACTAATTCCTGCTTACCAACACATTTTTATTTGGTTTTCCACTGTGAGATTAGATCACGCAAGAAAAGTTTACCAAATAATACTGCAAAAAGGGATGAACTCACACCAGATTTTTGTCGGTCACTGGAAAAACGAAAAAAAAAAAAGCCCTCTGTGAAACTACTGGAAATGAATTAACTTTGAATACTCTAATACATAAACATTTCTGTAAAAATGCTTTGGGATGGAAAAAAAAATTATTTATTGTGCCCTCCAGGGAAATGTACCTTGTCAATCCCTTGTCACTAAATCACTTGCTAACAGTTATGGTGTGATGTAAATTGCTGCCTAACCCTGATGAGTTTAAAGACCGTGATGCCTAATGAATTCTCCTATTCATACTGGAGGTTACATCTGCGCTAGAGCTCTCTTTTAACAACCTGGTGCTGAAAAGATCTGATGTAATTTCATTATTTACCAAACAGGTGTCAGTAATCTTATCCAGTGATGTCAGGCTGCTTAATGGGAACTCACTTCAAGATGACTACCCGAGCCAGCGCTCCGTGACCATAAAGCTCTCCCCTAGGTAGCACCAGCCTCGCGGTGCCTTCATCTGGGTGACAGCGAGGATATTTCATAACCTGACGAGGTTAATTGTGCAAAGAGCTGAGCTCTGGGGGTTTGCTCCAGGGGAGGGCCCTTTGCTCACCCCAGCGAGCGTGTAGCCCTGGCTTCTTCACTTCCCACCGAAACACCCCTGGGACTGCACCCAGCAGATGGTGCTCGGTGGAGCTGCACCATTTGGGCACATTGTCTCCTTCATCTCAGTCACCGAGGGTGAGAAGCCCAAGTGATATTTGATGCTAGGAGATAATGGAAGAGCATAAACCAGCCCAGCTCTGGAGCCCTCAGGACAAGAAAGACATATACCTGTTAGCGATGGTCCAACAGAGGCCACCAAGGTGACCAAAGGGTTGGAACAGCTCTGCTACAAGGACAGGCTGAGTTGGGGTGTTCAGCGTGGAGAAGAGAGGGCTTCGGGGAAATCTTATTTCAGCCTTTCACTACTCAAAAGAGGCCGATAAGAAAGATGGGGACAGACTTATTAGCAGGGCCTGTTGTGACATGACAAGGGGTGATGGTTTTAAACTGAAGGAGATTCAGGGTAAGCATGAGAAGGAAATTTTTGACACTGAGGGTGGTGAGAGCCTGGCCCAGGTTCCCAGAGAGGTGGTGGCTGAACCATCCCTGGAGACATCCCAGGCCAGGCTGGACGTGGCTCTGAGCAACCTGAGCTGGGGAAGATGTCCCTGCTCATGGCAGGGGTTGGGCTAGAAGACCTTTGAAGGTCCCTTCCCACCCAAACTGTTCTATGAGTCTATAAAAGGCTCCCCAGCACAGGCCGGCACGCAGGGCAGGGCTGGCGGTGCTGCTCCTCTCCCTGAGCCCAAGGCCTGTAACAGCCCCTCCAAGTAGCACCTGGTGCAGTTCCATTCAGACAAAGAGCTCCACTTACATGCCCTTCAGGACCTCCCCGTGTCAAACAGCCCCAGCAATCAGTGGGCACGGCTCTGATGGTCTCTACGCTCCATCACTTAGAGCACCTACACAAATCCATGCTGGCCCTGAGCTCCTGCAGCTGGACTGGTGCTGTGCACACCCCAAGGAACAACCAGCTCAACAAGAAAAGAAATAATGTTTTAGGCAGGCAGGATTTTACTCCAGAAAGTCTTAATGTGACTGAGAAGTAGCATTGTGCATTAAAAACATATTTTAATTGTTTTATGTTCAGTCACTTGTGCAGCATTGCAAGCCCCTCCAGCTTATTACCCTCCTAAACTAAACAATCCTAAGCAGGCTATTGAATATTTCTGTTTTTCAACAAAAACTGTCTTGTTGAGCTAAATTAAACTTTTCGCAGAAAATATTAAAAAAAATTCTACAACACACTTAAGATTTTGGCTGAAAACTCGTGTTTCAGCCTCACACTGAAAATATTCCAGGTTAGACTAAAAGTGTTTAGTCTTTAATGACAATGTTATGTTTTCCATGGAAAAAAGAAATGTTTCCCAGATATGTTAATAAGCAACAAGTTGTATTCCTCGTTGCTGGAAACGTGTCCATTTGACTATATAATTTTGGGCACTAATTTAGCATTCGTATCCCTGGAGTTTTAACAGGAGATTGCTTATTTTCATCAGACAAGTAAAACAGCATCAAAACTCCATACAGGCATTCGTGCAGATATAAAATAATCCCAGTTTTCTCATCTTAACTTGTAAATGAAAGTTAATGCGAAGCAATATTTGAATTTAAATTCAAGTAGACTTGCTACTCGTTACTGGATTGCCATGTGGACAGTCTTTCTTGGCACTAGGAAATGCTCGTAGTTTGGTTTAACACAGTTTCCAAAACTCGTTATATTAAATCACACACTTCAGACCTGAAGAAGAGCTCATAAGCCTGGAAGTCTGTGTCTACTTTTTCCAGCTACATCAGTTGCATCTAATAAAACGCATTACCAAAGATCGTGTCTTGCTGTAGAAAACAAGCCTTTAACTCAGTTTGTGCTTTATAAAACCAGGTTCCCGACTTCTTTTTTTTTTTTTTTTTTACGAAGCAATAGATGGTAGCAGTAAATTTCAGTGCTTTTGTTTGCTAAAACAGAACATTCTCTCCTCTGTAAAAACTAATTTTCCAGGTCCAAGCCTATGTGGGTTTTTTTAGATTTTTTTTTTCTTCTTTCAGTTTTGTTACTAGGTATTTAGCTCTTCCTTCCTTAATGGGAATTTAATAAGACCCAGATGACAAGAGCTCAGTGAAGCGACCAAGCAACACCTGAAAGAGATGGGATGTAACATTCATATAAAACGCCTGAGTACAATCATTGTTATTAAAAGGATAACCAAATGAATTCATAATGATGGGACACTTGCTTCAAAGTGTTTCCATAGCTGTTACACATCAGGAAAAACCCGGAAGTTACCTCATTTTCTCCAATCCTAAGTAACCTTATAAACTCAAAGAAATTAATTAGCCAATATTTATTGAAAATTCATAACAAAGTTTCCATTTTTCCATCAGATAATTCTTTAGTGCGCTCTGGTTTTTAACTTCCTTCAAGTCTGGATCATTTTGACGTGTGAACAGACATTTTGTGTTTCCACGGGTTATTTCCACAGGTTCAAGTATCTTATGTAATTGACATTTTCCTGCTTACAAAAGCTGTCAAACTTAAAAAAGTAGCAGCTGATTGATAAAACATGGGTTTTGTCTGTAACTTAACTTCATTGTTGGGGCTTATTGCTCAAGCTCTGAGTAACTCCTCTCTCTTCAAAGTGACATGCATTCAGGGTTTTTTTTGGGTTTTGGCTTGGATTTTTTTTTCAAGCAGCTATGCTTTAATTTACTTTTATAAATTAGAAAACAGCAGCTACTGCTTTTTCTTTTTCCTGCAGGTAGATCTCTTCAACTTCCACTTCTGAATTGCTACTCTCTAAGTAAAGGAGCGTAACTTGAATTTGAAGTCAAGTCTTCCAACTCCAACTTAATAATCACTCAGCAACATTTATCCTTTCCAATCCTGACTATTAAAAAAATAAGAAGGAAGGAGAGCACCAACATTTGCAGCATCTGAAGAGGACAGTAGCCCTACAGGCCACAAAGCAGACAGTGCAGATGGTTTTTAATAGTAGCAAAACCCACAATAATTTTAAAAAGAACGTTTTTCTAGCTATGAGAAATGCACAAAAGTGCGATCCAGAGCAAAGTCAGGTCTTTCTGTTGGCTTTAGCTGGGGTCTTGCTTGTAATCAAGGCACAAGCAAGTCGGTACCGTGCTGAAATGAGCGGTGTTGGCACAGGCTGGGATGCCTTTGCCTCTGCACAATTCATCACAAATCCAGCACTTCATGGCGGGCAATTATACACATTTTCCACCTGAACGTCACCGATTTATGTTGCAGACACTCAGTGGTACCATAACGGCACCTCATCGTCACCCCCTGTGCTCAGAGGGAGAAGATGGGGGTCACGCCGCCCTTCTGCTGACCCCAGGAATTTCCTGGATTCCTTCACGTGGGCAGAACGTGGATACAAGTGGAGACAAGTGACACCAGATTGGGTAAAACCTCCACTCAGAAACGGCTCAAAGCTGCTCTGTCATTATCAGATTGTGCTTTAATTTTACCTCAGCGGAACCAGCACAGTCTCAGAATTAAGGTCATTTGTCCTGAATAGGGATGGATTAAAGCACATGCCTTTTTTTTCTCCTGAGCCGCAGCCCAGATACAGTAGTACCACATGCCTTTGGCAGAGAAATGTTATTGCTTTCTGAAGCAGTTGGTTTTTTTTAAAGATGACTTCCTGCAGGGGCTTTTTAATTATTGTTGGTGTATCACCTTAACTTAGTTATGTATTGCTTTGAAGTTGTTCTTTGTATCTGATAGTAAGAGGATGGAAAACAAACATGACTGTTTATTCTCTTCCCCTTGCCCTGCATTGGCTCGGTGCGGCGTTTGCTTTGGATTACAAAACACGAGGCAGCTGGAAAAGTAGGTCCAAAAGAAGAGGCTCGACAAAGCGCACATACCTGGCACCTTAACGCTGGCAGGTTTTTTCTCTTCAGCTGTCCTTATCAACAGAGATAACGTGCATAAACCCCCAAACGGCAGGTCAGGCCGCGAAGACAGAAAATTGCTGAAAACTGAAGGGTGCACCCATGTGTTGAACGACTATTCCCAGCTAAAATAAAACCATAAATCAATAACCACAGTTCCTGAACTGAACACAGTGTTGTACTGGGAGCCACTTCAGTGGCAGAGAGGTAATATCTGCAAGCGTTTGTGTATAACTGCATGAAGCGATAACCCAGCAACCTGCAAAAGAGAGGCTGGGAAAGCTCCCCCAGTGCTGCCAAGGCTGGTGGAAGGGCTCAGCATTAGCCAGATGGCAGCAGAGGATGCACAACCCAGCCCCAGTCGCCTGCTGCTTCGGTATTTCTAATGGATTTAGGTACCAAGGGCTGGTTGGTGACACCTCACTGCACACAGCTCAGTCTTCGCTGCAAACACAATCCACCTCCTCCCCATCCAGGTATATAGTTAAGATGCTCAGATTTTTAATTTTTTAAAAATTAATCACCAGACAGGTATTTTCTTTTTACAAAAGAAAAAAAGCAATTAAGAAAAAAAAAAAAGTTTCTGAAAGGCACTGTGCCAGCAGCCAGATAAAGCATTTTAAACCATCTTCACACACGATGCGAACTTTGCTACTCATTTCAGAGGAACCCGCTCTCCTCAGTTTAAAAGAATTTGAACAGTTTTAAAAGTCAGACAGGAGAGATCTCGTAGGTTCATCAAAATCTTCTCCCTCCCTACCAAAGGCACCAAGAGAAGGTACCATGAGAATAGCTTCTAGCAGAGTCAGTTATTATTAATGGTTTCTTCATTAACAGGGCAATTTCAGTCCCATTCTGCCTCTCCCATTGAGGACAGAAGTTCTCATCTTTCAAAAGCAATCTGAGCAAGCCATGTGAAGATTTCACCATTTGTGGCTTGGGAAAGTAGAGATGAAAGACTTCCAAGACCTTTTACTTGGGTTTGTTTTCTACTCTGGGATGATTATGACATTACTCACCATCTGTGCCATCTTCCAACCCCAGCAGACCATGCTGGGAGACCCAGTGGACTATATAACTCATTTCTTATTTTAGGGCTTTTTGTTTCCACATGGTTTTCACCACCGCAGCTGAGGTCCCAATCTGAGAGCTTTTTGGATACTTAAGGTGACATTTACAAAGGGAACTTCGAGAAGGGTTGCAATCCTGTTTCAGGGCTACATGAAGCCATAAAGCTTTCTGTTTCTGTAATAAACTGGTTCTAAACGTGCCTTTTTTTTTCCCCCTTCCTTTGAATGTTGTGCCATGCTGAAGAAATATCTTAAAAACAGAGGATGCACCCGCACCACCTCTTGCAAGAGCTCCGTGACCACACTCACTGCCTATGGGAAACTAAGAAGTCCAAATACATAGGAAAAAAATATCCTTCAGCCAGATCTCCACTCCCACTTCCCAACCCTGCACACCTGGTGTTTAACATATACAAAGGGAGTCTCTTCTTTCCTTTTCCCACAACCCAAAATCCGGAGTTTAGCAGTAAAGCTGAGCAGGACACGAACCTGGTGCATCCTCCGCTTGCTGGTCCCTTCTGCCTCCTCCTTTGCCAAGGCTTGTTTTCAGGTTCAAAGCTTTTTCCACCATCCCCCAGTGAATAAACCTCATTAAAGAGGAGGACAGGAGTCAACTCCCGGTGCTGAAAACTCCCGGCTCATATGGCACAGCCACCCCGCCTGCCCACGCTCATGGCCACGACATGAAAAACTGTCCTGAAACCCTATTGCTTCAGACCCACAACAATCTTTGAACCCAGACAGATGTCCAGAGATGAAAGGGGAAACGAAGCTGCCGAGTTCCTTTCCTGCCATGACACACAAGCGTACACACAAGTCAACTACTTCCTATGGCCAGCCCCACCCTCTGAAATTCTGAGAAAAAAAGGGGGGAAAAAAAAGCTCAGCTAATGAGAATCGCAGCACTGTTCACACCACACTAGTTAAGGTTGTATTCATTATAAATCCCCTTTTCAAGGTTTCTGTCACCGAGCCATAAAAATCATTCTGGGTTGAAATTTAGCATCCAAGCTTTCTGCCCAAGGACAATATTTTTGACAGAATTTGGAAACAATTGGTTTGGCAAAGGGCATCTGAAGTTTTAAGCAGCGCAACGAAGAATAGTGGTTAGTGGTGTCAGATGCTATTATTTTATGCTCTTATAACTTAAAAACAACTAATTTAGGTTCTGTGGTTGTTATTACTCCATAATTTCCTCTGAAATATTTGGCCCATTCCTAATAACACAGTCTTGCAAATTGCTAGCACTGCTCTAAATAGAAAAATAATAGTATTCCTGGGCCAAATTTTCAGCCGCTATAAATTAGTTGAGTGCCATTGCTGCCCATTTACATCAGCTGAGGTGTTGGCCCCAGTTGTTCAGCAAAACTCACTTTTGGTGTGTGCATGTGTCTGGTTGGCTCCTTTAGTCCTTCGCTGGGCAGCTCCCAGGAATTTCGAAAGCAGATGGTTAGGTAATGTCTTCGGGATCCGACAGAAGCGATCCTGCTCTCATCAGAGCCCATCGCTAAACATCGCTTGACTTCATGCGCTGGAACCAGCACCTCCACCTGGAATTAGTAAAGTTTTCTTAGGGATCACTGTCACATCGGGAAGTTACGCCGGACACGTCCAAACCTAAGTCAGGCTTCCCCAGTGCAATGAATTACATATATATTTAGCTGCTCTTGTTTTGCCTTTGGAGAAGCTGGCGTTCAATTTGTCCTGTGTACATCTCCTGCAGAACCTGCAGAGCAAACCCCATGTCATGGTAACGTTTTAACAAAGTACTTTTCAAACACTCTTCCTTCTGCCTGCACCAAATAGCATCATTATCTAAACTCAGACCTTTCCCCTTTTTCCACTTGCAAAGGCTTCAGGATGGTCTCTGTTCCGGGGTATGTTGCCGCATTTGCATTTAGCAATTTAGTAACTGCATCTGGCCAAAAGTGAGATGAAGCTTGAAGGTATTACCCAAAAGCGTAACAAGTTCAAAAAAATATTTATGTGTTGTAAAAGTTTCTCATTCATATGTCCTACTAGTGTATCTGGATCACAACCTGAAGGTCTTTTGTTTATATACCAGAGAAAAATAATGCTTATTTATCTTCTAGTTGAGGTAACTTGTTAGCTAAGCTGAGAAAACTCACCTAGTTCTGAAGCCCTAAAATGCAGTGTTTGCTTCTGTATATCCTTCCCACTCCCTCAAGTTTAATACCCACATTTAAAATAAGCATTGTTCGGGGGAACAGATTCAAACAAGGGCAACAGTAATATTTAACCAAGTACCAGGTACAGATCACTTGGATCATTATATAAAATTCACACTATTTATGCATTTTAAACCTGGCCTAAAATTCCCTGCCCTACCAGATCTCCTTTGACAACACGTAGCTCATATTTAGCAGGCAGAGCTCCAGCGATGGGACGCTGAAGTTGGCATAGCTGCACATTTTCAACGTGAAAACCAACACCCAGAGATAGGCCGACTCTCTCATCCTGTCAATATGAGAATTACTGGGCAATCCCACACCTAATTAATTGCTCTGTGGCCGTAACAGCCTCCTAGGCTTAAAATGCTGTGAGAGTTCACAAATCAGCTTTCTCCTTGAGGGTTGCTTATCTAGATACAAAAGAGACGAACAAGGAGGCTCCAAGGAGTTACGATGATTGAACGGCATCATTTTTCTCCTGATCTTTGAAGCAGAAAGGCTGAGGTGACCCCCCCCACAGCCCAAGCAGCTGGTGCTTCTGTCCCCATGGGACACCCATCGCCAGTGCAATGGGGACCGGTGTCCGTCACCGGGGACGAACCCATTCACTTCACATGAGAAGAAAATTGCAAAGTGTCAGATGTCAAGAGAACTTCCCAAAAGGTGTTTGGAAAGTCCCAGGACTGTTGATGTTGGGGTGGGGGGGAAGGTATCCATCTCCCCTTGCAATGGGTTAAGCAGCTCTTACCCCCAAGATAAGCTACTCGTGCTAAAATGTCAGCAACCGACCTAAATTATTTAAGATACGGAGCAGAAGTGGCTTCTACTATTCACATTTCAGTAGACAGCTCAGGGGAGGTAAAAAAGGAAAAAAAAAGATCCCTCCTCACAAAACCATACTATATACTATCCTGTCAGTCTGCGAGATTTTTCCGCCTGAGCTACTCCATCTTCCAGAATGATACAAACAAAAAAATAATCCCCTGAGTTTCAAAAGTGACAATCTGAAAGCAACATAGAAAGAAACCCCTTCCTGAAAACGGGTTAAAATTCCAGTGACAAAAATAGCAGCTTTCTGCTTTGACACGGCAGCTATAGCTTGTTCCTGTCAAGGTGGTTTTAAAATAGTATTTCAGGTCGCAGCTACAGAAAGCCCCTCTCAGCTACTATTTCAGAACTCTGCTTGTTTTTTTCCTAATCCCTGTAACAACAACAGCAGGCTCCCAAAAATACTCAGAAAAAAATATACATAAGAGCTCAATCAATCTATTACTTTCAAAATAATATTTGTAGATTCCTTATTTCCCTCTGTGATACCATCACATTTAATCATGAAAGTCAGGTTAAGGTTTTACTTGGCATTTGTATCTCTTGTGGTGTAGGGAATAGAAATTTTGGGTTTCCAACAGCTGCGGAGAAGGGCCTCAAATATTACATTGAGTATCAGTAGTGTTTCCAGAAAAAAAGGAAACATTCCATGAAAAGATAATTTACTTGTCTTAATAATGTAAGCAGAAAGTAAAGTGGAGAAATCCCTTCTGGCAGGATTTTTGACAGTTACCTTCATTTTCATCATTGCTGACTGCACATATCTACTTTGAAAATTAATACGGTTTCCACTTCAAAAGGAAAAAAGGAAAAAAAAAAAAAGCCCAGGAAAGGAGTGTGAGAGGGATCCTGTGATGTAAAACCTCAGCTACTACAATATTTTCTGGGAAGTTTACCTGCTCTGAAGTCCAGATAGAAAGGGCACCTTGGAGAGTATTAGGGAAATGTTTACAGCACATTGGGTAGGAGCACACGTCAGGGTTTTGGCTCAATGTACCCACAATGAACTTTTAAACAAAAGCGCATTTAGGGAAAGTTAAGAAAAGTGATGAGTTCAAAACTGTACGGTGTGTATATACACATTAATGATTTTTTCCTAGTCAAAATAATTGGAAACAGTTCAGGAAAAGAGCTACAAGGGAGTGGTAGCACTGTATGAAAACAGAATATCAAAAAGTCCCAATCTCACTCGCCTTTACACACAACTAAAAGTCACCTGTGGATGCGAGGTCCCTTCTTGCACCAGGAGAACCAAAGGCCAAGGAGGCCAGCAGTGGAGGGCTGAGCATTTGGAAGTCTGCTTGCACCCTTCTAGGGAAAACCACCACTGATAATTGAGGAAAAACTGCACGGGAAGCCAATGGCAGAAGTGGGAATTGAGCCCAGACCTTGTTCTTCTCACCACTTTACAGCAACCACCTCCCTGCCAAACGAGGTGGATACACACGATGCTGAACACTAAAAATAGCATCACGATCTCCAATGAGCACATGGCCAAGCTCTCCCATCAATCCAGTCCCATTACAGTCTGGGAAAGCTGTGAGCCTTCAGCTCAAATAACCAAACCAGGAAATACCCTGAGGGGTTTCCACAGCCATCGAGGTGCTCCCAGGCTCTTCAGAAGCTGAATAAATATGGGTGAAAGTCATCTGACTGCTGGGTGGACACTCTTCAGGCTGGCAGCCGGCCTTGCCAAGCAGCAGTATGGTACCATGGGCACACGCCACGGCTAAGGAGAGTTTTGCCTGACTAAACAACTTCTGCACAGAAATTAGTGCGTGGCCAAACCTGATTCTCTTGCCTAATGAGGACTTAGTTAATTATTGCAGAGAAAATGCCCAAAAGGGATTGGGAAAAAAACCAGACTCTCGGTCAAGTATAACTACAGTCAGCATGAGGAACTTGGTAATTCTTGTAGAAGTGGTGATGAAGCGGGTCTCACTTGCCACTAACCCTGGTTACCTTTACTTTATGCTCCTTCCACCCGAGTCTTTAACTCATTGGGTAGAGTGCGACCTCAGGACCTGATCTCTTGGCTGATTTCACACTGTAAAACCATCGAGTTTTGATGATTTCCATGAAATCCGTGGTACCTATATGGTTTTAAATTAATAAATACATAGTCATTTGCAACACCATTTAGGATGAGAGCATTTCACACACAATTTCCACCCATGTAAACTAACTTTTTCATGAATGAGGTTCGAAAGGAGAAAAAATATCTGCAAGTCATACTCAAAGTGAAATACCCCCAACTGTTATTGCAAAAATGTGGTTGGGATGGAAAACTTGGGGTGGAAAACCTGTCATGCAACACAGCCCTGTTAACTAAAATTACGTTGTTTACACAACGTTTTAATTATTAATTAATTTAAAAAATCAAGGTAGTTTTTGCAGACCTGTGTGGTAACTCACTCACTCAGGGTAAGCTGGTGGAAACTCATCTACTGAAGCTATGATAAGGCATTAATTTTTGCCAGAATGTTGCATTTAAAAATCCTTGCTTAGCCACATCCAGCTTCCAGGCAAGCTGGGAAGCTATACCTGGCTTCTTTAGTCCTCCCTGAAGAGGGGCTTGCAGAATATTAGATACTTTAACAAGAAAGACTGATATAACACAAGGCTGCAATCCCCAGATTCACCTTGAACACCAGATATTCAGCCCAGAACACACCAGATGTGCCGTGGCCTGAGAAACCACTGGCAGGAGGTGGCCACTTCCATGGGCACGTGGCTAGCAATCCCTCCCCCAGCCACAGGGCTAAAGGGACAGAGGCTTTTGCCCCAGTCGAGCTGGTTCTCCCCACCTGAGCAGCCTCACAGCTCCCCTGTGAGACCCCGAAGCTCCAGGAGCACCAGCACCACGTTTCTCCCCTTGTGGGATGGCTGGAGTGGAAACCCCATCGCTTCCCCCTGGGCCTTTAGCTCAGGAAGGGGCGACTGGCCCCAAGTAGTTTAATGGATGTACAATCCCCTGCACAGAAGCCCTTTATGTGAAATCCATGAACCACTGGCTGTTTTAAATGTCAAGCAAAACACAGGAGAGTTTTGATTGTGGTTTGAAAAGAAAACTGAAAGGAACGCCTTGGAAGGGGAGTAGATCTCACCTAACAAGATCCCTGCGAGTGCTGGGGATTAACACAGTGTTTGTGATTCCTCCCGAATACTAACAGTTTTGTTACACCGCTCATGACAAGCCCAAGCAGCTTCATAATTTCACTGCATGATTTGAAACCTTAGGAACTCTTTGTGCTCTTGAAAAATAAAAAATAAAAGGCCAGTGTGAACTGAACTGACGTGGGTTCAGAGCGTGTGATGACCAGAGAGAACAACATGAGGAAACTGATAGTTTTACATCGGTCCTACCCTGTGGGGTGCTCGGCACCATCTCCAGACAGCAACGTGGCTTTATGCTACCTGAAGAACAAAACCCACAAACACACAAAACCAAAAACAACCAGGCAGTTTACAAACTCAAGGGGTTCCTCAGGAATGAGCTACCGAAAACGTAATTTTGGTGTCCTAAAAGCAGGGACTAGGACTTTGAAGTTGGGTTGACTCTCTTCCAGTTGCCTGAGAGACTCTGGATAATTGCAGCTCTCAGTTCTGCAAGAACTGAGGTGATTGGCAATTAAAGAACAGCGATATAAGAAATACTTCTATCACCAAAAAATCTCATTGTACTGAAACAAAGACATTTAACAGAAGGAATTTCAAGCTGGTGTCCTTTTTCTGATACCCAGGACAGGTTCTGGGAAGAGCCACTTCAGACAGCCCTGTTGGACTGAAGGAATTGCCATGTTTTTCATCTGCCTGCAAGGGGGAATGAAAAGGCACAAAGTCTCCTCAATCTCACGTCTCCAAGGGCATCCTCACCACACACATGTTGTCCTGAAGTGGCAATCCCAGCCTTATCAACCTCCCTGCTGTGGCATTCCCAGGCATCTGAGATTTGGGGCAACCAGAGGGTTTTGCAAAACTGGAGGTAGCCAAGAGGTCACTAACATGGAGGGGGTTTAGAACAGCTTGAGGACTTGTTCCTTCAAAAAAAACCCTCAAACCTCAGCAGTCCCTTGTCTCTAAACGGTTGGCACTGCTTGACTTTTGTAAAAGGTACAGGAAATTTCCTGTCTGGTACATTTTAAAAATAGCCCTTTTTTTTATTTTGGATCAGAGTGAAAACTTAAAGAAAGCAACAAACAAACACAACCAAACAAAAAACACCACACATCACAAAAAAACCAAACCAAACCAAAAACCAAACCAACCAAAGCAGAGCAGCATTTCAAGTGGAACAGAGACTCCAAACTCAAGCTGGTGCAGCCAAGGCCCGGAAGGAGCCCTGGAGCTGACCACCCCCACCCCTCCTGGCCAAGGTCCATGACTATTGTGGGGAGCCATCTGCTCCACAGAAAGGTGTAGAGCACATTCTGCTCTCCTCTGCTCCCCAGCAAGAAGTAATTTAGCTCCCAAGCGCTTGTGTGATCTTTGGGAGGTGCTAATTTTAATATTGCATTCCTCCTTCCCTTTCCAGGCCTTTGCTCCTGTATTTTCCACAGTGGAGATAGCATCAGCTCCACCGATCCCTTGTGGCACGTACAGAGATACCATGTGCTTCCCATCCTTTTTGCGTTGAGACATCTGGACGCTGCCTGGCACAATGGGATCTATGACAGGAACTGTGTGACATCTCTTAAAGAAACATGGATTTCAACTTAGCAGAGCTGCCCGACAGCCTTGACAAACTGTTCCCACCCCAAAGCTGTGTCCTGATTTCATGCAGCTTTTGACGTCACACAGGGCTAAAGTGTCCAGTCTTCAATCAAAATGCTCGCTTTGGACTTGAGGGAGGGCTGGGATTTCAAGCCCAGCCTCTCCAATCCAAGTGCTCTGCATTGAATGGTAGCAAAGAAAATACTCCTGTTTTTACCACTTGTGCAAAGAAAACTCTGCTTTTCAGTGGTTTATATATTGAGCACAGTGGATCAAATTTCTCTGATTCCACTCCCTAGTCATCCGTCCCCCCGCCTTGGTTTTTTTTGCAATGACATTGGCATAGCTTTGGAAGATGTTTAACTGCAGAAGGGTTTAACAGCCCCTCCCCACCACAAGCCCTGTTTGCAAGTGTCAGCCCCAGCTCGCAGTTCAGCCCTCAGTCAGAGGAGCAGCAAAGCTGGCAGGCTTAAGTACTACAGGAATGCTAACATGGCAGATCTGAGAGAGTTAATTTGGTCAGAATGCACTCTAGTAATGTTTATGTTTTAGATAAAGTGCCTACAATGTTGCAGCTTGCCCTTCTGACCCCATTTCCTCATTGGTGTGCAGCTCGGAGAAAGTGATACTTAATTCCAAATCTTTGCTTTTATTAGCTCCCAGAGAGGGATAGGATTTCATCCCGGCCTTATCTCTGGTATAAACATCCTGTTACCATTCACATCAGGGGGATATCTTTGGGAAAATGATTAAATACGTTCCACCAGAGACAAACAGCGTCCCCCCGGATGGGTTTTGCAGGGTACGCGGTGATTTTGCGCGTGTGCGTGTTGTCAAACAGCATGAGCCTAATCGCTGCAAAAGGGGTGGAAATTTCACACGCAAGTGTGAAAACGTGCGGGGGCTTTTCCACAAAGCAACGCCGTCTGTGCATTTAAGAGAACAGACCTAAGTGCTGTATCTAGTCCTAGCCTAGCTCACACAGCTTTCTAATTCTTCATCCTTCTACCTTTTTGCTAACTCTGCTGCAAACCACCTCTGATCATTCGAGCCACAAGCGTGCAGGACACAAGCAGTGGTGCTTCTCCTGTTCCACACTGATTTCAGCTTCAAAACAGCACAGGCACATTTTTGCAGTAACATTAACAATATTCACTTCATATCTCTGAAGTCAACAAAGCAAACAATTTTATGAAGACCCCGGATGACATCCTCCTCCTGCCCCACGGGTTATCATCACCTATCAGTGCTCCACAGCAGCAGCTTTTCAGCCAAGGCGCATCTTCACAAACTTCAGCTACAGCATCCACAAAACACTGAGAACACAAGTCTCCCTAGGCTGTCCAGCAATACGCACAAGGTGGGACCTCTCAAAGCATCTCTAGGGATTAATAAATCAAGAAAACTCTCACCAACTCCCCCCCTCAAAAGCACTTTCTCTGGATGTACCTGTACATCACCATATAGAGAGTAAAAAACAGAAAGCACCTGATAATTTATTACATTTCACATATGGTGGAGCTGGATATACACAGGAGTGCAAGGATGGGGTTTCCTGGTGTTAAAGAAGTTGCATTTTCCATATTTAATAGGAATTGATGGATCATGGAGACACACAGGACGGGGTGGGGGGTTTGCACATCTCCCCAGTCTCTGCTGTGGCCGCACTAAGTGCTGACACACCAACTTCTTGCGACATCTTGACATCTTCTCATCTAGCTCTACCTTTCGGCACTGGCCCAGGACACCCACCCTTCAGTTTCTTTATACAAACAATCTGGGCCAAGATCATTAAAAAAAACCCACCCTAAATCTAACATTAAACACTTGAATTCAGTCATTCAGGGAGATATTTTCAGTGTGACAAAGGACAAGTAAGGGAATGAGTTCTCCATGACTTCCCACCAGAGCTGGGTGCCAAACTACGCACACTTCTGATCTAGAAAATGGATATCTCACTCAGGTAAACCCCTGGATTTCCAAGCATGCCCAACAGGTAGCAGTACACCTTGATTTGGAGCCACGGTTCAGCATCCGCCAACACCCATCTACAAATATCTCCAATAGGGCAGAAATGGTTTGGAACTGGGGCTCAACCCAGCTCTCCATGAAAATACATCCAAATTCTGAAAACAAACTTAAACCTGGAGCTATATGATTTTTACAGGTTGGACTTGTCCAATAGCTGCAGTATCACTGGTTGGAAAACTACAGTTGTTTTGTGTGGAAGTTAAAAGGAGATATACCTATCTCCTTTTCTTTACGTATACAAAAACATCTCTCTCTCTCTTGCAAATTCCTTTTTATTGAGTTGGTGATGATGCACAGAAAAGCTTCCAACAACAAAACATTTTTTTCCATGTTCTGTAATCAGCTGCTTCCTTTTAGTTTTGAAGATTCTAAAGTTTTGAAGGTTCAACTAAACCCCATTAATTCGGGTGTTTAATGAGAACAAAACCCAAAAGTGACAATTTTAAACACAAACTGAATTTCACCTGGAAAGTTGGTTCCAGTTTCTTTCTTTCCTGTCCAACCAAAGACTGAAAGAGACGAACTAAAACTGAATGTTTTTCAGAATTTATTTTCTCTCCTTTGCTGGAGGCCATTATACATTTCTAACTTAAGCTTTTAACAGATTTTGTATGTAATTAAATGATATGCCCTCCAGGACACGAGGAGAGGGAACAAACCCTCTGTTCTCCAGCCATTTCAAGCCTTTTCTTCTGCTTGCTGAAGCAGGAACCAGACACCACACACACCAGGGGACGATCGTGACCAGGCAAAGGTCCATCTTTGTGCAGATCTCCAAACATGACCCCTGATATCACGAAGCCAAACGAGATGCTGATGGCTTGTGCTGGAGCAACCCCTTCTATGAGGAGCCCCTACGTGGCCTCAGATAATAGCGCAAAGCAGCAGCCTTTGGGATCATCGACAACAGGTCCAGCCTCCTCGGGAGGAGGAGAGGCAGCAACGTGGGTTCAGAAAGGTAGAAACACGCTCTGTGGGGTGCAGGGAGTATGTGCTTATCTCCCACCAGCCACTCCTCCCGTCCCCAAGCGGGGTTAAAGCTCCTCCAGCAAACACTGTTCGTTTCCCTAGTTGGCGTGCGGCCAGAACATTTTGCCTTCCAGTCATGTGAACTTTTCAATTTGTGATTCTTACAAGCTGAGCTTACATGAAACTGTTTCCTGAAATGAGCTGTTTGCATTCCCCCTCTGTCCCTCTCTTCCCCACCATTTCTGCCAGCTCAAACCCAAAAGCCCATTTATTGACCAGCCAACAATAAACAAATGTTCAAAAAGTCCAAGGTATCCTTTAAAACCTACAGCGACATGCTCTCCTATCAGATTTGCTCAGTTTAACTACACTTCCCTCAAACATTACATTCCTTAATGTATATTTAAACAGGTCTTGGCCTCTTGGGTACATTTTCTAATGACCTTTGTTCTAACCCACCACATTCACCGGTGCAAATGAAACGCTGCCAGCCATGTGTAACTCACGAGTTTTGCCAGAGTGGGAACCTGATCACTGATTCCAACAAAAACCAGATCAGATCCTATATCTTTATTTCCAAAACGCAGCCTGTCTGCTGTTTTTACCATAGCTGGGTATAAGTAACACCACATTATGCCCTGGGACATTGTTTGCAGTATGCATCATCGATGTGGGCAGAAGAAAACTGTACACACAATTATTTGGTTATTTAGACCAGGACACACTATTAAGTAGAAAGACTTTCCAAAGGAAGGTGAACGGGCAGTGGAAGAGAAGATCTGTTGCTAGATACAGCACTTTGTGGGGCCTGACTTGCATGTAGCAGAGAGTTAAAATCGGCTGAGGACATGAGAAGCATCTCTGGTCTGTAGCAGGAGGGGCGAGGAAAGCCAAGAGAATGTGAGGTCAGAGAGTAAAGTCATACAAATGTGGTTATGTCACAGGCAGATGGTGGAACCTCATCTGGAATAACATGTGAACATCTGCTCATTTTTTCCTGAAGATGAAGTAGATTGGAAGGAATTAAAGACACTGAAGGTATAAAGAAAGTGAAAACTGTAAGAACATGCTCGAAAGAATAATGTAAAAATTCACCTCTGCTAAAACCAGTATTTTCCTAGGAGAGGGTTGTTTCTTACTTTTGTTTTTATTTTACTTTTTGAGAAAAGAAAATTTCTGTCCATTTCTAAGACTAAGAAACTCTTGCTGAACTTTTCAATAAGACCCGAAGTCCAACATCCTCAATCCACGCCAGGCCTCAAAACAAGCAAGCAAGCAGTGCATTTTCTAGGCATTTAATTGTCATTGATTTCACTAGGATTTAAATACGCATTTAAGACTGAGGTTTTCCAGGACCTGGGCAACTAAGTCCCTTCAGCCCCACCAAAAAAGCTGAGCCGAGTGTCCCCTATTGGCCACACGCCCCAAGAAGCACTGAGCCAGCCCATAGAGAACACCAGGCCCTGGGATTTTGGAGATGGGAAGGACCCTCAGGCTGGGTTTGGAGAATCCTGGGAGGCACTGGAATGCAGGCTCTGCATCTCTCTCAATAAATCCTTCGCTAAACTGAAAATTCACGCATACTCCAGGGCACAAACGCGGTACCTCACGGACAGGAGGATGCTGCGGTGCCAGGCGTCCCAGGGCAGCAGATCGGATTTGGGACCTTCTGCCGTCTGCTCCGGCCAGTGCTGGAAGGTTTGACTTCTTCAAATGACAAAAGGATTGCTGGGGGTCATCCCCACCTTAGAAAAAAGCCTAAGCCCAGTTTTCTTCATAGCAAACTGCCTTTCTTTAATGGTATAGCTGATTACAATCAGGAATGCACAAAGGTTTCTACAGATAGAGCTTACACTCTTTTTTTTTTTTTTTTAAATCTTTTTCCAATTTAATATTTGGTCTCTGATCTACCTCTTCCCTATATTTTCCCAATAAACATGTTTTGGTGTTCAACCCAAGGATCTGTCAGCCTGGGTTGGAAATGCTGAGGCCTGACATTTCTAGATTAAATGTCAACCAGATGTTTGTGCACTTCGCTTACGAGCCTGTCAAGAAGCTTCCCAATTTAGTATTGTGTTTTGCTATTAGGGGAAACCCAAGTTCATACCTCACTAGTTTGAGCTGAAAGAGTTTCAAAGCCTCAAGGGGAAAAAGAAATGACAGGTACTCAAGCGATAGGAAATATGATTCCAAACTGCAAACCACAATAGCTGGTGTCCATCTCCTCTCTTTTTTACTTCAATGTATTTGAAGTCTGACTGAAATAAGTCAGCCTCAACTCCAGAAACTATTTTTATGTAATACTAACATTTTCCTTCAACTACTGCAGCAAGGGAAATGCAGAACGGGACATTGCCCTTCCCTTAATCCTCTCGGCTGCGGTGCCAGAGGTGGCAATGCTTCTGACAATGGAGAGCAGGAGACAACTGAAAAGAGAGTTATTCTTGAAAAGAGAAGAGCAAGAATATTATTGCAGCTCTGACTGTCTCTAGTGCCCCTACTTGGGATGTCAGACACCCCAGGTTTCCTCCACTCTTGTCCATGTGCAACCTTGCAAAAGAGAAGCCTCAGTCCCCGCTTTGTAAAATGGGATTTATAGTAGGATTTTTTTTAATGTTTCTGTTGTGTCTCGTATGGTCTTCACAGTAAGGGATTCACTCTTACTGTGCTTCTCACATGCGCTGCAACAGGGCCTCAGGCAGGGACAGGGAACTCTAGGTGCCAATGTAGTCAATAAATAAGGACATAAATAATACAGTTACAACATGTGGTTGAGAGCTGGCTCTCATCCCAGAAATTCAGAGTGAACTTTCCTGTTTTTGTTGGTTTAGTTCAATTGTAGTTTCTTGGTCAAAGTAACAATTTTTTTAAACTGAATTTTCAATATTACGGAAGAAATCAACAGGGGGATCTGGACAATGGCCCTACAAATGGGCCATCATGAACGTCTCCAAGAGGAGAGGAAAGAGCCAGCTCATGGCTGAACGGGCAGGACCAGCAGCCCCTGCCAGGCCAGATCCTTCACTTACAGCTGCATCCAAAGTCCAGAATCCAATTTTTTTTGGATCAAACCTATCTACAGGAAAAAAAAAAAAAAACACAAAACCAGCAGTAACACATGTACCTACCCTGCAAGAGTTAAAGTTCATTGTTAAGGCCAAATCCCTATTCTCTGCATGCAGCGAGCTCCAAAAGAAGTTGTTAGGAATAAGATCTCCAAGAAGTCCCCGACTAGGTGAGCATTCTGCAAGAAGTAAACACCTCCACGGCCTCCAAACCCACCCTCCATGCACACAGCGGGAGCCGCGCTCATCGGCCAGGAGCTGGTTCCTACCCACAAAAACACGGACAAGGTTTCCCGCTGAATTTCATTACTGCGAACGAGGAGCAATTCCACCAGACTCACTAAATGGCTTCCAGACCACGGTGTGACCGGGATAAGAGTCCAGCCTTGCACACTTGTGCGGCAGGAGGCTGGGAAATACATTGGGTGATGCCCTGCTGAAATCAGCGGCAAAAGTCCCGTCTGGGATTTCACCCATTGAATTTTCGGATGTCAGGGCAGCAACCAAGCACCGGATCTTGTTCCAGCCTCCCAGGTCTGTTTGGAGCCACTTGTCAGGGCTTGGTGACCCCTCAGGGCTACGATATGTTCCCCAACAGGCTCACAATGCACCGGTGAGCCCAGGGAAGGCGAGCAGGTTGAAGGACTCTCCATAAACATGTCACCCAAAACTGAGCAGAACTAGAGAAATCCGATAGTTTAGAGCAACTCCTGTGTTATTGGGGACTGGATTACTCTGCTTGCTGGGGGCAAGGGGGTACTGCTGAAAGCTTTTGAAAACAAATATACTTAATCACTGCAACGGCTGGGTGACTCACTGTCCTATGAGAAGTCTCTTTCGACAACAGAGCAGCATCTGAAAAGATTAGATAGAAGAGATGCTCAGAACAAAGAGATATTGAAGTGAATAACAAAAGGAAATGAAACCAAGGCAATTAATCTATCCACACTGCTACAGAACAATCCTGTGGTTCTGTTTTTGCACGACTCCAAAGACTGGGAAAGTGCTAAAGTCAGTTCATAGTCCTCTGACCAAAACCACCAGCTCTATCCATATCCTGAAGTGAACGAGAGAGATTTTGGTGCAGCAGTTGGACAAATAGTTTTAATGTATTGTTTTGTTTTGGTTTTTTTAAAGTAATACAATCTTACATAATAAAAAATATTTAAGTCATAGCCATATTCACTGCTGAGGACATACTGGGAAACATCTGCTCAGGACCAGTCAAGGGACAGTTGTTCTCTGGGAAAAGTTGCCAATGGCTCCGCTGGAGAGCGACAGAGATGGAAAATACACAGAGTTTGTTTTTGTTCACAACACGCAGGAGAAAAGTAAACCTAGAGTGTAATTTCTCTGGGGTTTGCAAAGTGTCATTTTCTCCCACCCAAGCCAGTTCAGAAGCTGACTATGTCACACACGGAATAAATACTCATGATCATGTCCAAGTATTTGAAGTAAAAAGTTTGCTTAGTGCAGCTCTAAGATGAACAGTATTGCCAGAGAATAGATGTAATCCAGCATCTAAATTGCAAAACATAAATCTCATTGCTCACCTCACAGGAAGGGAGAATATTTAACATATGCTCAGTAAGTCGTCTTCTTTCCTAAATATGATAAATTAATACCTACCAATTCTTAGATAAGACAACGGCAAACCTTGAATAAGCCATGACCTGGTCTCTCCTTGAAGAACCCAGACTTGGTTTGCTTCAAGAAAATAAATTCTTTCTGGTTACCAAAAATCATAGCTATTTAAATATCACTAACTGTGCAACCACAGATGAATCTTTGCTACTTGATGCATACTTGAACAGAGATACACCGCCTGTTTTTGTTTACAAACCATTAAAAGCCCCACCTGTAAAACCTGCCTTGGTGAATTTACATTGCTCAAACGGTTTTCTCCAAACCTGACTTCTTTTGTAGTCTTGAGACCTGAAGTCAAAAAAGTTCTGCGTGTTTATAATCAACAACTCTGAAGACCAGCTTAATACATAATCACCTTAGTCCAACACATACACGCACAGGCAAGAACATGCAGAATCAGAGTTCATCTTGCAAGCCAAGAGATGCTGGAATGCTAATATATATGACCAGAAAACACGTTACAGTGTGCTGAAATAACTTCACTGCTCAGGAACAATCTTGTGCTCCTCAGAACTAAAATTATTTGAGAAAAGGAAGTGATGGCAAGAAAAACATCACCGTTTCCTCCACCCCAGCCTGAACAAGCCAGGTGGATTCTTCTCAGTGCTGCACCTTGGTAGAGCTCTGTGTGTTTCCCAATCCTTTTGCTTAGCTTCCTGCATCAAAACAACAACAAAACCCCATTTAAAACAAACAGCAGAAACCACAACAAGTCTCAAACTACGTGCATCAGTCCTGTCCTAACACAGCAATAAAGGCACCCAGCTCAGCGGTAACAACACACAAAACGCAGGTGGTGCAACTGGACGCAGTTTAGTTTCCCTTGTAGCTTTTGGCCTGGACGTATCATGACACAAACTTCACGCAACTGCAAGTCATCCTGGGTGCAGAGATGGTGCTCAGAGCTGCAAAACTACTAATGCACACACACAAAAGGCATGTTTTAGAGTACCAGATAAAAATAAAATAAAATAAATCAGCAACCAAACCACAAAACAACAACAAATAATAATAATAATAATACAAACAACAAACAAAACCACCCCAGAACAAAACAAAGCAGCTTTCCATTATAGTGCTACTTCTCATTTACAAAACATATTCCCCTTCAGCCTCATGTTTTCCACTCTCGTTTAACCTGAGTGAAATTGTCAGGAGAAGAGCGGGAAAGAGGAGCCACTTGAGAAAGTAACGGTTGAGTTGTTTTCAGAACTGTTTTTTTTAAGAGCAAAACAAACCCCCACATGAATATTCCTACAAATTACTGCTTTTTCAGCCTTTAAAAAGGATGTTAAAGGGACAGCGGTAATTCCCAGCAGGTGGTGAGCAGACCTGCTGTTATTTGGTGTCTAGTGCACAGACACCTAAATCCCCAGCCCTGTCTGAGCAAGCGCTCAGCATGATGCCACAAAGCAAACATCAGCTAATAAGTAACTTTAAGACCTCACCACCTACAGCAGATACGTGGAGCGGGGGAGCATCACTGTTGCCATCTTATTAATGGGGAAATAAGACACAGAGTAGAGAAGAACTTGTCTGAGGTTGAGTGGAAATAAAGGCAAACCCCAGCCCTCCTAAGTCCTTTTATGTTGGCTTCAACATAGAGAACAAGCTCAGAATATAAAAAAAATAACTCAGAAATAACTCAGAACTCAGGCCTGGGTCCATGTAAAACCGCATTATTTGCATATGCACAGAAAAGCGCGTTCCTCAGGCAATACGGGTCAGCAATCCTATATTTAAAAGCACAGAACTGGGCAACTCTTTTAATACATCTGTAGTGTGCAATTCTGTTACATTGCAGGAATGCTATGAGGAATCCTTTATTTATCTCCCCAGTCCTCTCAGTTACACAATGCTGCCTAAAAGCCAGCAGTCAATCACCATGGGCCATGCTCCAACGCAGACTCCAATCACACCAGATCTCCCTTGAGCTCTTTTCAGCTGCTAAGCTAAAGCTCTTGGTGAAGACATCAACACAGGTGGACAAAAACGCCATCACACTGTTAACTCGTCACCAAAGCACCATCCACCCTAAGACAAAGACATTACAGGATTGCACGTGCTGAGGTTGTGCCTCTCCCCTCTTTATCTTCCATAGAACCTCAGGCAGGGCATCAATATTGCATCTTGCACGGGTGGCTCTCTGCACAGCGAGTGCAGATGTTTCGAACGAGGGCAGCAAGTGAGTCTGGCCTCTCTCCCGTGGGCTTTCCTAGGCACGCATCTCAGCTTGGGCTTTGGAGCGTGCCTTGGATGTCTCGGAGAAACTCCCTTTGAAGTGCTGTTTTCACACAAATAAAAAACCAAAACCATTTTACAATGACCTCCCACTAAAGTACGAAAACATTAAAATAACGGAATTGGCTGGAAGTGCTGACTTTCAAATAAAAAATACCATTGTGTTCCATATTTGACCAGAGGTGATATTTTTAACCACTTAACAGATGTCCACTTCAGAACAATCTGTTTAAAAAGCAGTGATTTTTTTTCTTCATGTTTTTAGAAACAAAACTCTTTTTCCTCCCACATTAGTTACAGATCAACCCAGATATGTATACGTTAAAATATGCACGTGTTAAAACACACATGGTATAGTTCCACAATAAAATTCAGCAGCTGCAGAAAACTTGTAACATGCTATTGTCCACCCACTGACCTCTCAAAATATAAAATATCCTCAGAACCTCTAACTGTCTATCTGTACAGTAGATCACCATATATTAGTATTCCTGGAACTACTTTGTCTGTCTACCTGCTACTTGTTTAGAGCAGAGAGTAAGCAAAATCAAATGGTTTAGACGGATTCTAACATGCTCTGAACTAGGTTTAAAGTCTTTGGACAGTAAAATACTCTTTATTTACAGTGTAGTGCTCCTTTCACAGTTCAGGCATAGTTCAGTCCCAGTAATATAAATAATACTCTGACTATCATAATAGAAAAAAAAAAAAAAAGTGTATAGATGAACTTATTACACCAACCAGATAAGCCCTTTAAGGCCAGGGTAATTTATTGACTACGCTGGAACATTTATGGGCTAATTAGCCAGAGCTACAACGATAATGAATTTTATGGACATTGGAGAAGTCATGCAGATGAGCAGCCTGGCAAAACACATAATGTCACACGGCTTTGAAGACCACTCATCCAGCACTAGTAAAACATATAATAGCTCTCGGAGAGCTGGCCTGGCCCTGGGAAGAAACAGGGTCCAGGAGAGCTGGTTGATTTTCAGGGCCAGCCTTCCCCAAACTGCAGAATGGCCCATGCCAACAACCAAAAAACAAGCAAAGGTCACAGGACCCGGATGGATGAACACAGAGCTCCTGACAAAAGCGAGACATAAAAAGGAAGCGTACAAGAGGTGCAAGCAGGGAAATGGCCTCAAGTTGCGTCAGAGGAGGTTTAGATTGGACATTAGGGAAAATTTCTTCACCAAAAGGGCTGTTGGGCATTGGAACAGGCTGCCCAGGGAAGTGATGGAGTCACCATCCCTGCAGGGGTTTAAAAGATGCGGAGATGAGGTTCTTAGGGACATGGTTTAGTAACGGTGTTGGATTAACGGTTGGACCCTATGATCTCGAGGGTCTTTTCCAACCAAAATGATTCTTTGATTTTATGATCTCCAGAGGTCCTTCCAGCCTCAGCAAGTTTGTGGTGTTGCCCAAGGGAAAGCGCTGAGCAGGGAGATGTGTGTGAGCTGCCAGCCCACCGCGCTGCCCGAGTCAGAGCCGCTGGGGAGGTGGGTCCGTCCGCTTCAGAGCCAGAGCCCCGCCGGGGGGGTCAGCGTTCGTGGGCTGGTTTATCCCAGGTGCAGGCAGACACGGGTGGGAACGTCCTGCCTTTCGCACAACCGTCCCGCGGGCAGAGCTCTCAGCTGTGTGCGGGGAGCTCTCCCAGGGCTGTTTACGGATCTTACAATAAACAAACTTGGGATAAAACAAAACAAATCTCAAGCGAAATAATCCTGGGAGCTGGGATGAGAAGCCAGGAATCCTACCTGCAAGCTGGGTGCTGCGTTACAAAACCCTTTTCTTTTTCTGTTTCTTTGCTTTGCCTTACAGCACATTTCAGAGCGAAAGCAAACACCTCGGAGATCCCCAATCCTTTTGCCAATGTTCCTGCGTTGTTATCTCAGGGCAGAAGGTCTGGCTTTGCAGCCGCACAGTGCACATCACACCTCGGAGTACTGATTTAGCAACAGCCTCCTCTGATTTATGGGTGCAACTGCCATTAGAAGTGGTTCCCGTTCAAAAGAATACATAGTAAAATGTAGCATAGTAAGTAGAAATTAATTTAAAGCCACTAAACCTCAGCAAGAATACTCTTGTGCTTCGAAGTTAAGCACACGCTCCATGGCTTTACAGGTACTTAAGCACAGCTCAGCTGCCCAGATTTTCAGGTTGTGTTCATGTCCCTATTGAAATCAAGCAGGGCTCACCACCCCGAAACTTTGGATATCCAACCCATCTCTACCATTGATTATTACACAAGTAAACACCCATTAAAATATGACCTTTTGTCTTTATATATGTCTGCTTGGCGTTCGGTTTATTGGGGCACCAACTAACATCACGGTATGGGTAGAGCTGGCTGAAATTTCTCATGGGAATACCTGGACATCAGACACAGCAACTTGTAAACACACACGTACACGTGCCCGTGTATTAGAACAGACGTAAATAAAAAATCAAAATCCAATGAAGAACGTCAACTGTCAAAAACATTCTTTGAGATCTTGTATCTTCTTTCACTTTTCGAAAGACAGAACACACACACACACACACACACACACACACACACACACACACACACACACACACACACACACACACACACACACACACACACACACAATGGTTTTTGAAATTATTACTAAGATCTTTCATGCTCTCCCCCTCTTTTTTCCCCCACTGATAAATGCGAAGACACTGGAAGTATTCTGATGTGTTTTGATCACCTTTCACATCCCGTACTATTTTCCAGTCCAAAAAAGCTGGAAAACAGGAAAATCTTAAATGAAATATAGGAGGCTGGAAATGCAGCTAAACGTTGGCAATGCCACAACTAAATAAGGAAGCTAAAATGTTTCGGTTTGTAGAAACCAAAATACATAAATCTTTCATTTTAACATTTCATTTTCTTAAAAAAACCCCAGTTTTTCTATATTTCCCTCACAGTCTGACTCCAGATGAAAACTCCTGCGGTATTAATCTCTTCCTAGATTAGGTATAGCATCTGCAAAGGTATGGAAACCTGTGCTATAAATGGCTTAGCATTAATTGCAGTAATTTCCCCATGGCTGAAAATGGGTCTTGCAGGGCCTTTTATTCCCTTACATTCTCTTCATCCTTTTCTTTGAATGGCTGAAGTGTGAATGTCGCTTGACATTTCTTTTTCTTTGGGGAGCAGTTTTACCACCCATGACCCTTGGCTGTGTCTCCCAGAAGCTGCAGTCATTTTTAGTTAAGGGTAATTGGCAGCAGAATACACTTTGTTCTGTATAGTGTTAAAAATGGGCTACTTTGTTTTGCCAACCTTCCTGAACTTCCTTTCAGTTCAATGAAGGACTGCAACATTTGTATGAGAAAGAAATATTGTCTTCAATGGGAAATGTATTCCATGTGTGTTATAATTTATATTATGACAGATCTTTCTTAACTTACAATATTGTTATTCACCGGGTGGAAAGAAACCTTATCAACTTCTTTCTTGCCTTTTTAAAAAAAATGTGTTCTTTGAGGCAACCATAATTTTTATTTGCGGAAATATGTGATAAATTTGAATAATAAATTTATATTAAAACTCCCATTTGTATTCGATTTCCTTCATAAATCTGGGTAAGATGTCAGCTGAGCGGTTCATATATAAAATATTAGAACAAACATTGCCTGTCTAATTGAAAAATCTGTCTTCATCAAGGACCTGGAGCTGAGCTTAAGAATGAAAGATGGAGGCTTTATTTAATGCAGTTCTGCCCCGACTGTCATGAATGCTGTCTTTTTCTTCCCCTTCACCACCTCAACATAAATAGCAAAGCTCTATTCCCCAACTGGTCCTAAAGGCAGAAATACAAAGATATGCAGAGAAAGGAATGGTCGCTGGTGTCTGTGGAGTGGTTTAATGTACTTACGTTCCCGAGCGTTAATCCTCCTGCACTTAAAGGATGGGAGTTGCAATCCCTACTGTATTGGCTGGCCCGGGTTCAACATTTACAGCTAATGTAATAATCTTGCAGGGTCAGCCCATGGGGTCATTCCTGCTATCAGCAGAGGATGTAACTACAACAGTGGGGAGAGATAAAGGCGCAAGCAGAAAGGGAAATGAAAAAAGGAGGGTGGGAGGCTTTTGCAGACGACGGAAAGAAAAAAATAAAAAGGAAGAGGGAAAAAAAGAGCATTATGTGTGTTTTCAGAACCGCTGGGATTTCCCTTGCTGATTTAAAGCTCAGAGAGGGAGTGTCAAAACCTGCCAGACCCGCCGCTGTCCCCTGATCCAGCCAGGCTTTCACAGGAGTGACTACAAATGGGTCACGGTTTGAACCGGAGACGGGGCAGTGAGTGTCCCCTGGAGCACGCGAGGGCGACAGCCGCGGGACTCCTCGTGCTGCCGTGGCGCAGGGGTGAACGAACGAGAGACAACACTCTGGGAACAAAGGAGACAGACCCCGGCTTTTCTAAAGCTGGGGAGGGTGGAGGCCGCAGTGCTGTGCGCAGGCTCAGGTCAGAGATACGGCCCTGGCATCTCCTGCAGATGTGAGCAGCTGTTCAGGTGCTAATCCACAGCCCTGGAAAACTGAGTTCAGTTTTTATCCCATCAGACACTTTCCCTGCCACCTTGTTCAAAGCACTTATCTCCTCCGAACCTTGGATTTTGGTTCGCTGCAAAATAATTTCATCTGCTTTCAGCTATGATCCACAACAGAGCCAAAGATCTTTGCACCGACCTCAGTGCTGCTCTGTGTCCAGCCCTAAGCAAAGGGGCAGTTTGAGCAATATGGAGGAATCCAGCCAGAGGGAAGAACTAAAAACTGCCAAGGAGAACTAAGAAGATGTAGCATGCATGAAAAGCAAGATCTCAATGTAAGCGGTGGTCACGGGACTATTCTGATGGACACTAAAGGTGGGCATGACATCAATATTAATATTTGTCACATATTGCTTAGTCCTGTGGTCACTGAAAACTTTATCTTCCAGCTTTTCGAAGGAAATTCAGGACCCTCGAGCACCAAACAAATCATGACATTTTGAGAGTTCAGTCTGTATTTGGGACTTTTCAAGCATCTCACCAGCATGTTTGTGAAGGGAGGTCAAGCAGAGCATCTGTTTTAGCACCTCAAACTCTCCTTTGACTCAAGTATCCCTTCCAGCACTGTAAAACCCCTAGGAAAGTGAAGAGCACTGTTTGTACATTAGAAATGCAGGAACAGGGAACTGATGACTTCAACATTAATGTTACAATGGGTGTAAAGAAAACCACAAACTGAGGAATCTGTCAAAAGAACGATCAGTCCATCAAAAGAGAATATACCACATTTCTACTGCACTCAGAAATGAAACCAGTATCAGCCTGAGCTCTCCAAGCACTAGAGACCACGTCTCTCTTCAAGGTAGCTGGAAATTCATCCAAGGTGTAAGACAATCTCATTTGTCTCCCATCATAGGTTTGTGGCCCTAACAATTTTTCATGTAGGCAGGACTGCTACAGTGGAATTACAGCCTGACGATGCCTTTCACCTTTCAGGGAGAAACTAGGGAGGGAACGGATGACTTGCAATAGAAATATTTTTTCTTCAGCCAAAAAGATAAGGAAAAAATCCCATTAACCGCAACACAAATACTCAGCAAGAACCTAAGAAAACTGGAATGAATATTCTTCAACTCCTGAACAAATTTGCAAATTAAAATGTCTCATTTTCTGGTTTTGATGAAAAACAGAAACACTCCAAGGAGAGAAGAAACTTTCTGTGATTTGCTTGCTTTGGCAGAAATGAAATAGTTTCTGATAATAATTTTTATGAACACTGTTCTAACCGGCCTTTGCTCTTGCCATCACTTTATTAAAAAGCAGGGAAGCCTCTTATTAAAAGGCGTGTAAAGAAATAATCTAAAAGCAAATCACTTTCTCTGTTTGCATGAGACATGAAGGGACAGTAGAGATGTAAAGGAGGTGGCTGCCAATCAAAGCCAGAGGAGAACTCTGCCGTGTCACTGCGGACAAAACTCAGCTGGCAGTGGGGACTTCAGTGGCAGCTGATCTGGAGCCTCATTGCAGAGGCAGTGACTACTGGTTGGCTGTTGGGGGCAAGGAGTCCAGGCCAGGGCTGGGGGGCACATCATTACTGTCACCCCTTGGGCCCTTGTTCACTGACCAGCTCGTAACCGGGAACTTTATTCAGTGGTAAACATCAGGGGTAGGAGCCTTTAAGTTTCAAGAATACCATAATAAACTAGGAGCTGATGCTAGGAATGGCTACCAACCATGCTAGAAGTGGCTACCAACTATCCTGGCTCACTGACAAGACATGACGCCCATACACCATCTAAAATGTGAAGGGTTTGCAACGCAGCACTAATGCACTTCTTACAGGGCAGATCAACAAGTGGTTTTGTCCTTAGGTCTTACAACTAACGACATATGCTTTACGTATATACACACATATATATATCTAACAAGAGGATGGTAAGAGGTGTATGGCATCTCCGGAGATTACTAACTCTGGAAGATACAGTTGCTGGTGAGAGCGCTGTTGGCAGCTCCCCATTTCAACCCGATACTGTAATTTATGTAGTGACCTGTCTATTAACCCTGCCCCGCGCTCGCTGCTCCAGCAGCGATCCAGGTTGAGCCGAATAACCTCTGTCATTGTCCTGGCCTGCCATGAGGTTTCTCAGCTCAATGCCACACTTGAATGACACTCTGTCATTATGCTATATTTAGGTAATGAAAGGTGTAATTAGCTTTGTTCTGCTGCAAGCTGATCCGACCCTGTATGCATTATAAAAGGTAATAAAATAGGTGCACAGATATAAAAACCTGAATAAGCATATTATTCGGTGTAATTTCGCGAGCCAAAAACTGATGAAAGGACTGGGGTAAGGGAGCCTCAGCCACTCCGGTGCCCAACCAGCCTTGTCGTGAGAAGCCACGCAAGAAGGTATGTCGAGGCATCACCCGAGCCATATTTAATCAGTCCCCCACTGTTGCAGCTTTTATATAATTGATGGCATTTTGCGATGATTGCTTTCCTATTACAGTACTGTATCTTATCTCCCTATTGTGAGGGGAGCAGCTTTATGTTATTGTCAGCAGGTCTCCAGAGCCAGCATTATCCCGGGCCCATGCCCTTTGTGGGGCTGTCGGCTTGTCATTAATTGTTCTGCCTGGCCTTTGTCTGGGACTTTGGCCATCTGCTTTATCGCACCCCATCAGCCTTCGGTAGGAATGAATGGAACTGATAATATAAAAGTCCTGTCAGGAGAGATAGTGGGCTAGAACCTCTGGAGGCCAAATTAGTCAGTCCTTGGGACATGAAACATTTTCTAAGCATGAGTAATTCTAGTTGGGGAAAGGAGTTTTACGGTATTCGCAAAAAAAACGCTGGTGTGTTTGATACGGATGCTATCCTTACCAGCAAATCCTCGGTGATTTACACCAGGTGAGAGGCACACCCAGCTTTGGACAGTGTCTTAGCTTTTTAGGGAATATCCTCAAAGCTTTGCTTATCTCCAAGAACGTGGAAAATCACGGCTCATGCACTGTCCTGCACCTGGGCCATGATCCTGGAGATGAGCTACTCCTCCTTCCCCCAATGATTCCAGCTGCAGCAGGATCAAGGCTCCACAGTGAAATACAACAGCGAAAAAATCCCCCCCCTGCTATACCGGAGGCTGATCTGGTGTCTGTCGGTGGCTGGGAGCAGGTGAGAGGCTCGAGCGAGGACACAGAGCCCAGAAAACCCAGGTACCTGAGCCACCAGCTCCTGGCAGGGTGGTTGGGACGTGCATGGACCTGTGGGCTCCGGGAAAGAGGAGAAAGGGAGAGGAGACAGCCCAGCCACAGCACCGCTGCAGCCCGCCGTGAAGGGCAGAGGTGCAAACCCAACATGCCCCATGCCTTGTGGCCCACGTAAAGAGCTCCAGGGCTTTCAAACGCCTCACACACGTTTGGGCTACTCCACGACTGTGGCGTTGGTAGAGTGCGTAGGTTCAACCTCCCGCGCCCACCCCACACGTTGCTCACTGGATGCGGCTGCTCTTGGGTGCCTCAAAGAACATTCACCACCCGCCACTTGGGTCTGGGAGGGTCTGGCCCAGCACACATGGAAAATACACCTCAGAGGAGCAGACTTCAGGGTGTCCTACAACATTTTCACGTAGTGGCCATGATCAAAAGGCTGTTGGAGTCACGGGAAAGACACATCCCTCCCGTGGACTCCAGTGGGCTTTAAAGCAAGGCCTGTGATCAGCAGCGTATGAAGTCTCCTCGCAAAAGTCTCCCACAATAAAGATGTTTCACCTGATGCAGATGCTTGTAAAACATTTCTCAAGCAATTATAAACAGGTAATGCTTAAATTGCGTGGGAACATGTGTACACAAAGTGAAACGGTTCTGTTTTCTTTTTGGTAATGAACAGGACTACGGGTGTTTGCGCCCTGGTGGGAAGAAAGAGTTTCTCAGACATATTTTGGAGGTGAGGCAGGAGCTGATGGTGAATATAACCAAAGTACCATAGGCAAATATTCCAGTCATTGCCATCCGGCACGTTGTGACCACCGAACGACATGTGCAAACCCATCCTTTCATCCCACTTTACCACCACTTGCTCTTCTTTCCCTCTGGTGGGTCTTTAACCCCTATATTGTTTGCCATCTATGAAGGAAAAGATATTTTCAATAGCTTGAATGTAGTTCTCTCCTAAAAAAAGCACCGGCTTCCAGGGAAGCCTTTAGCCCAGCACTAAGTGCTCCTGCCTATGTTGCCCTTGTCCACATAGCAGCCAGGAGCGCGAAATCAGGTATGGGGGACACAAACCCAAAGCCACCTCTGCCACCAGAGACTTCACCCAGGAACGACAGGGCAGAGAGCCCTGTGTTTCTTGGGAGGTCAGAACAGATTTCCTAACGACCCACTCAGGTCTTAAAATATTCTGAATTAGTTCATCTGGGGCTTAAGTGTCTACCCAACAAAATCAACAGATCAGCTACAAGCAGCCATAGCACTGATTTTTTTTTTTTCTTTTTTTTTTTTGACCCCAAAGAACCAGACAAAGCCACAGAGAGATCCTCCACGTCTGCAAGCCCAAACGTGCCGTGGGCCCAGCTGGACACAGCAAACACCTCCCCAGAGCCGCGGCGTGACACTGCAGCCGCCCACACTTTCACTCAGGAATGCCTCTGGTCTCGGGAGATGATGGATATTTTCTCCTGATGCTACCCATGGAAAAACAAACACACACACCTTCTGACAGCCCCATAACCTGGCTACTACCGGGGGGGGAAGCCGCACCCTGCGAGGAGAAAATTACCCCAGGGTTGGGGCAGGCGCGGAGAGCACCGGGTACCCGCTCTCAGGAGCTGCTCTGCCACAAACTTCCTCCTCGACCTTGGGAAAGTGGCTTTACCGCCACAATTTAGATGTTAATGGGCGCGAGACGCATGAGCGTTTCTCAATTTGCTCTCCGCGAAGCAGGGGTAATGGCCAGGCCCTGCCTCGCAGGGGGGTTGTGAGAAAAATACAATAAAGGTGGTAAGACAGTCGTAGCCTGCCGGGATGGGGGCCACACACATTCCTGAAATAGATTTCCTTAGGGTCAAGTTTCTCTCGAGGTGGTATTTTGAAAGCCAAACATAAAGAGGTAATGAGTTACCGCTTGGGATAAACCAGGTCCTTAGCTATTCATAGTTTAGATATGTCTCATAATGTTTTTATCAGGGCTGACTCCTGTGCTTATTAAAAATGCTAGTAATGTCCTGTTCGACTGGGTTTCTTTGACGTTAAGTGATACTGCTTACTGAATACAATGAAAATGTGACACTTCAAAACAAATGTGTTCTTTCCAAGGAAATCTGGCTCGGCCGCCTGATAAATTCCACCATTCACTCAGTTTCTGGAATTTGAAGAATCCCTCCCCATCCTTCAGCTGGTATTTTCTTAAAAGTAACTATCAGGAATTATCAAATGTGGGGAATTCCCAAAGGCCCTAACATCCCAGCTGGATCAAAGCGTGGTGGTGATAAGATCGGTGACTGCATACATCCCTATTCTGTGGAAGGTAGGTGGGCGGAAGAATAAATACAGTAGAGGCTGTGCCAGAAGCTAATGCAACACAAACATTCAGCTACCCCAGGTGCATTTTCGTCAGGCTTTGTCTGCGACAGACCATCTTCCCACCTGCGGAGAGAAGAGCGGTTCACTCGGACTTGATCTGGCACCGGGTCACATTTAGCACCTCTGCCCAGCTCTTTGGCCCAGGAAGGGGCTTTAGACCCAGCTCTCACCCCAGCTCCTTCTCCCAGGGTTAGTCCTGAGCCAGGCTAGAAGGACAAGGAGAGACATCAGGGATACGATGTGGACCGATGGGCGCAAGCCTCACGCAGGAGAAGACACCGTGTCTGAAGCAAATGCACCGAACATGGTTTTCCACAGTTCCTGCACAGTTTACATTCCTCTAAAGTTCCCACAAAGCTGAAGTGCCCTTAGTGTCCTTTAAAAGAGACCAGGTCTCTGATGGTTTCTTCCCGAGACATCACGTTCCATCTTAAATCAAAACAGTTTCAGACTTCACGTTTCTGCAACACATGTTGATATCCACCACGAAAAAGCGCTTTTGGAATACGAGACTCCTACTTTCCAATCAAGGGTGTTTGGGTAAACTTTGCAAACCTAAATATATGCATATTCATATTCATGCATTTATTTCAATTACAGATAATGATACCTGTGGATGGAGGGGCTGGTGCTTACTGCCTGCGTAGTCTTCTCTTTGAGTTTTCAGTAACATAGACAAGAGAAAATAAAAATAAGGAATTCTGCATCCTCTGGAGGCAGGCTGCTTTCCATGGGTCAGACCCACATCCCACCCCCAAGGTGCTGCCATCTGCACTGGGGAAGGAACTACAACACCTCATCTTCTCTATCAAGATATTCAGCAGACGCACAAAAACACATTGTTATCTACCTGGGTTATCAAGAAGCCCAAGGGGGAATCCTAATAGTATAAGAGAAGAACTTAGCCGAAATATCACAAAATAAGAGCAGGCGCTGCTTTGACAACTGCTACTGATATTACAGCGCGGTTGGAGGGAAGATGCTGCATGTTCTCAACTGCTTGGCAGTGTTCGTCTTTCTACCTTATTTTTTTTTCCTTTTTTTTTTTTTTTTTTTTTTTTTTGCCATTGCCTGGCAGTTGCCAGGTAGGAATTAAATCAAGCCGGGTCATTTCTTTTTCATTCCACTCACCTGACTTGTACTGTAAGCATTTGTGAAGTTGGTTTGTGTAGAATGGAAATGTCAGGGGAAGCAATTTTTTATTAGTGGCTTCTGGAGGAAATGTGCTAATAACTGCGCTACTGGTATTTGTCTCAGCAGTCTGAATTCACGTAAAGTGAGCGCGCTGCTGTCAGGACCAGGGCAATTCTGCGCTGGAGAACACAGCACATGCAGAAATTGCCAACGCCACCATCTGCTGGAAATGGATATGTACGTTAGGGCTTTGCCTGTTATGGCTTTTATGATTATTTTATTGCTCATTTTAATGCCAGAGTTCCCAGTTTTCACATACTGATTGCTTTCAGGTGCATCAATTCATACAATACTAGTAGAGGATGTATGTTTAAATGTTTTTCCAAGGACCAGGAAGAGAGATTCTTAGGATTTTCCTGCTTTTTGGGTCTCTCACAGTGTAGGCTCTGTTGACGTTTCCTATCCAGTTGGCTGTTTGGAAGCTAACGTGATGAATGAGGATTATTTAAAAGTTGCTCAGTGCTTCACAAGCAGCACACACATCACCTCATAAATGTGACATGTGAAAACAAAAATAGCAGCACATAATCCAATTACCGCACTGAATGTTTGGCTGAAAACTCATTAAAAATTCTCTCTGATAGCAAAAGTGTTCTGCTATTTTTTGACATTCCAGTTTGTACAGAAAACAAGGCGGCATTGGTGCTCAAAGACAAATGTGATTTTTCCAAGATCTTAAAACAGGCTGCAAAAGGCTTTTCAAGGAGAAATGTGTGGAAGTGGCAATGATAGGCAGGTAACTGTTAAAGATGACAGAAACAGGATATGGTCCCAGGAAGTATTTCAAAGACCCAACCAGCAAAATAAAGTTTGGCTGCTTTAAGCAAAATTTGCAAGTGTGTACTAAAGTTAAGCATATAGTTAAATAGTAGGCTGAATAAGGACGGATTTATGCACATATTCAAGTGCTTTGATGAACAGTTTCATATTAGCGGGTTTAATTTTACACAGCTGAAAGTGCCAGAGCGAGTTGCTGGGATGTTAATAGAGAGCGTCTTCACTGACCAAGATCAGCCGGTGGGTGGAAAAAGCTGTGGCATGGCGTTAAAGAGCATTCCAGAGCAAAATTAGCTCTGCTTCATATTATATGTATTTCAAAACATGGGCAAACTGTTAATAACAAGATGAGACATCAAGGCATGCATCAAGGATAACGAGTTAATCATTAAATTATTCCTGTCTGTTTACATTGTCAGACAAAGTAGCAGTCAAAACATTCAGAATGTTGCCTCAGTGCTAGAAAATCCACAGGGAAAATACCTTTTCGGCACTTAAAATAACAATATTCGTGCTACTGAGTCATCAAAATTAGTTCTGCATTGTTAAACTTTAAAGGAATTCTGCAGATGAAGGAGTCAATGAAATGTCTCTGAGACGTACAGAATATCCACCACCAATTGTGCGATGAAAACTATTTAAGTTGAAAAACAAACAAAAAAAAGCCCTTACTATTACTTTTGGTACTTTCCTATTTTCTCTAACACCAAGTACTATTGTTTCTGTGCTCAGGTAAAGGATATTTAACAGACTAACACAGTGAGACGATTAGACCTGGCTCTCTATTGCAGCTACACCACCACCCCAGAGAGCACAGTATTTTTCCTGAACGATGAAGGAGAATAAAAGCAGAATAAAAGGGAGCTAGAGATGTCTGTTCTCTGGTGACAGTAAAACCACTGGTTAGAAAAGTCCCTGCAGAAAGCTGCTCCCCGAAATGGTCCCATCTGCCTTGCTCAGGTCAACCAGCTGGTGACAACGGTGGCGTCTGGACATCCCTCCCATGCAGGGAATGGCATCAGCAGGGCCGGAAGAACCCACTGAGAGCACCTTCTCCCAGTTTCTTAATTAAATGTGCAAAATTAGAATATTTTGGGCATTCAGCTCTGTACAGTTAAGCAGCTCTGCTTCAGGATTCACGAAGATATCTAAAGTCACTGCAGAAGTGTCCTGGACAGCTGGCTCTCCTCCTAACGTGACTGCTACAGAGTCATAGAAAATGGGAAGATGCTTATGAAAAGGAAGATAAAAATCTAGAGTAATTTTCTGTGTTTATTTACAGAACGTCTGTAAATAACTCCTACTGAGTTACTCCCACCTTAGGTGAGCATAATGTTCCCAGCCTGAAGATCTAAACGGTTTGGGTAAAACTACAAATTACTTTGATGGGTCAAATGTCCTCAGTCATTTAATCAGTGAGGCAATCTCCTAATGAGTTCCTTGAGAACTTCTTAATTATTTGCTCCTTCACCCTAATGATACATAGTGGGCGCTATTGTTTCGCTCTTTATCTGGTACCCAGCACGAACAGATCTATCACCCTCTACGTCATCCTGCCATTCTGGAGAGCCAAGTGACCCATTACAATATCACAGGCTGCAAACACCTACCCAAACACGTCCACCTTTCTTGGGAAACCACTACCGCGTGTTGGAGATCGCCAGCCACTCAAATTCCTGCAGATGTGATAATTTACAACCACAGTTCTTCAGCCTCTCTGCAAAACATACCCCTGTTCCATCAGAGAAATGGAACACCTCTCCTATGAGGACAGGCTGAGAGAGTTGGGGTGTTCAGCCTGGAGAAGAGGAGGCTCCAGAAAGACCTTGTTGCGGCCTTTCACTACTTAAAAGGAGCCCATAAGAAAAATAGGGACAGACTTTATAGCAAGGCCTGTTGCAACAGGGCAAGGGGTGGTGGTTTTAAACTAATAGAGGGGAGATTCAGACTGGAAGTGAGGAGGAAATTTTTGACACTGAGGGTGGCGAGAGCCTGGCCCAGGTTGCCCAGAGAGGTGGTGGATGCCCCATCCCTGGAGACATCCCAGGCCAGGCTGGACGGGGCTCTGAGCAACCTGAGCTGGTGAAGATGTCCCTGCTCACGGCAGGGGGGTTGGACCAGATGAGCTTTGAAGGTGCCTTCAAGCCCAACTATCACATTCCTCTATGATTCTATGACCTCAGGACCTAATATGTAGCGACTGCTCCAGCTGAGCCCCCTGTCCCTGATACACAGCGCAGCCCTCAACAACACAAGCGCGTCCCAGCCTCCCTGTGCTCCCCCAGCCCTTGTGTTAACACAAAGGCTTTCCTCGGTCTGGCGGGTGCCTCGTTATCTCCCCGCGGGGCCGTGTCCCTGCACGCAGGGTGGTGGTTCCCCCTCGCGAGGCCGCAGAACGCGGAGGAGATAAACGGGCCTGGGCAGCCCCAGGCGGCCGCGCAGGTATGAAGCCCTCAGCCTGCAGTTCTTCAAGCAGGTTTGTGATTATCAGCAATTACCTAACTGGGTTGGGTATTTCCACTCCTACCCCTCTCTTGTTTGGTCACAAGATGTTTAATTAGAGAGATGAAGAGAGTTTCATTATATTCGCATTGCTTGCCTTTCAAGGGTGAAGAACTGCAGAAATGCAACAAGCTCAATTTCCTTGCAGTCAAGATCAATTTGAGAGCTGTCAAGCAAAAGCATATTTTTTCTTAAACTATAACATACTTGCAGCTACCAGGATAGGGGAGGCTGTAAAATATCTAACAGATGTAACAAATGAAGTTTATTTCTCCCAAGTGATAACTTGTTCGATCACATTTTCCAAAAAAATAGCGGCAGGATACAGCCTTTGTTGGCACTACCTACTTCAGCAGATTCCTTGATGATGATGATGATGCTTTCCCTGTCAAAAACATTGTATATGTTAATTGGTATGCTCCTTTACTGGCTATTTCTGAGTAACAGCTCTGACAAAACGCTAGTGGTGGTTGTTGTTTTATCTGATAAAAGATTTTTGCACTGAGATGAAGATTAGTTCTCTCAAAGCTATGTGGGTCAATACATTCCCGGTGGAATTTGACCATTACTATAGACAACAAACTTATTTTGTGAAAGAAGGAAAGGAAAACAACGAGAATGTTTAGCAAAGCTTGGAAGTATTTTATAAGCACATTTTGAAAGCTGCCGGGTTTTAAAACTATTTGTCACAAAAAGTTGTTCCGAGCACCTCTAAAACTGCCACAGAACAGGACTTTAAACGAGATTGAGAAGACATACCTCCATGTAATCTTGTTCATAACCCTAATTTCACATTTGTTTTGATGGCGTTTTGAGAGTTTAAGCCTAATTTTCCTTCTTATCTGTTAGCACAGAATAACGATACTGTGCTTTCTACAGGCATATGTTCACTACCATGGGGTTTTGCAGTTTCATGGGAGTCAAGGCAGGAAAATCTCATGCCCAGTGGACCTGGGAACTGACTGGGTCTCATGGAGATGATCATGCTATGCTTCATATTTTGCTTCATAAGAGCACATATCCTCTCAAGAGATATTGTAAGATAGATGCGGATTCCTAGGCTGGTACAAACAAGCAGACGTTCCTTTTGAACATGCACAGGGAAACTGAATGCTCTCATAATCCGGCAGGACCTCCAAGAGAGATTGAAGTGCTCATTTCCCGCCCCTGAAGCAGGGGGAACGCTGACTCCTCTGCTTCTGCCAGAAGCAGTCGTGAGTGACTGAATCCCAGGCCTCCGCAGCGCATGGATGCGTTGCCTTTTTCACTCAATTGAGCCAATTTCATGTTCCGAGGGGCTCAGGAACCGATGGCACCTTGAGTGGGAATGAAATGCCCGGGTTTGCTGTTCCCGGCTGTTGATGAGATAGAACCTGACAAGGCTGATCCCTGATTTCCGTCTCTGCCCAAAGCCTCCCCAGCCCTCCCAGGGACTCTGCCCCACTCGCCTTCCTCCGCATCTCACTCCGCGCAACCAACAGCAAGAGAATTACACGTTTTGAGTGGAAACCCCACACAAGCTGCTTTCCACAGAGGTTATTTACTCGCCTGAAAGGTCAGCTGGGCTATTTTTCTCCCCCTCTTTCCCTCCCCTGCTCCTCCCCAGCCCTCACCTAGCAAAGGAGATGAAATGCCAAGAAGAAATGTCACTCCAGCGAGGAAGTTTCGCTTTGGGGCATAAGTTGCACTTTGATAATGGTATTTGTTCTGTGGGTGGTCAAATTCCCCTCCACCTCCCCTGTTTGGTCCTAACCATTATCTCCTGCAAAGATAAGGTTCATTAGTAGCTCCTCTAAGCTGTGGACACTGCAGAGCTCATGAAGAAGCACGTTCATCAGCGATAGTGCTTATTAATGATTGCTGCTTTCATGCATCTTTTAAATTTATTCTGCTGCTTTCTCTATATGGAAAGTCTTAAAAAAACCTTGCAAAACCAGTCGCACTTTTGAGGCACATGTATGTGTGCAACCCACGTATACACATAAGCGCACATATGTTGTTTATTATTACAATTAAAACTAATGAAGCACTCACTACCCGTGAGTCCAAGCGCAAAGAAAAGTTTTACTAAAAATCTTGACTTACTAAAACCTAAAATTAACTCCACTTCCATTTATATTTTTACAAGCTTGGTCTGAGACTCACGTATATCTCTCTTGTGCAGCTGAATGACAGCACTGTCCTACGGTTCCAGTAACCGAAAGAGATATTCCTATTTCTGTCAGTTAACAGGAGGCTTCCTAATTCTATAGCTTCTGAACATAACACCAAGGAAACCTGAAGAAAATTTGCACCATTTCTCTTAAAACCGATTCACACTTTAAAGCTTAACTCCTAAAAATATTTAATTGCTTTATATTGGTATAACCTGTTCCAGACGGAGGAAAAAACAGATCCTGGAATGTATCTTGCATCTACTCTACGAGGGATGTGCAGTTTTTCATATACCAACTATTTCAAATGTCTGTGACTTCCTAGGTAGAGGTAATATGAATGAGAAGACGAATAAGAAGAGATAATAAAAGCTCATAAAACGAGGAGCAGTACAGGGAAAGCAGGCTGGAACAACTATCTGTCCTTTTTCACATGGCACAAACAAGGAGTTTTCGACAAGAAAGGAATACTTTTCCACAGGACACAAATCCAGATAGTGCCACTCTTCACTACAAGATTAGCTTGCCATCACGAATGCAGTGAAAATAATAATTTTTTTAAAAGCCAAAACGCTATCTATAGAAAAGTAATAAACAAAACAGATACAAACAGTGACATAATAGAAATGTAATAGTTACAAATGGTATTTAAAAAGTAAACAAAAGCTTTTGAATGCATAAAACCTTCGAATCTTCAGGGCATAAAACCTACATTTTACTGCTTCGGGATGGGTTAACTTTCGTGTTCCTACTGAACGCTTTCTTCCCCCAAAATGGTTTCTTTTGGCTGCTATTAGGGGCAGCTCTTGGCCAACCTCACCCCTGGCAGAGCCCCACAGCCCGGTTCTCTGGAGGCACTGCAAAGAAATGGATGCAATCTCAAACTGTACAGTCAGCTTTCCTCCCCCAGGTTGCCTTAATAAGCCCATTAAGGAAAATAATAATAATTGAAAAGCATCCAAATTAGAAAAATACCTGAATTTTCACCTTTACTGTCATGGGCTTTGCCACTGAGTTGGGTCAAAGGACTTATTTGAAGAGAGACCAAATTTTGTTCTCAAATTCATTTCATTTATCCTCCTAGAGGTAGTGGGTTGCAAGGACAGGTATGAGAACAGACTTTGTATTCTGAGAGGCTTAAAGTACCAGCCAGACACTGGAAATTTCTTTTATCTCAGCACTGATTTTTAGCTTGATTAGGCAGAAAAGTTACATTTGGTGGCTTTCCTGATTCCCCAACTATGAGGCAATAACCAGTGGCACCCAAGCGCCACCTCCTCCTGCCCTCTTCACTGTTCACACAGTCAGCGATGTCTTTGCGATAGGGAGCAGATTCCAGTTTGCACACCAGTTCATTCTCCCAAAAGCAGCAATCCGGTGGTAAACCAATATTTTAGCAAAAGCCTCTGGGGATCAATATATGGATTGTGTGTATATGCATACATATATGCAAACACAGGCATGGTTATTATAGGCTTATCTAATGAGGCTTTACACAATGACGTTGGAAATGGGGGAATCAAATGGAAAATGACAGCTGGCAAATCTTTTACCTTACCCTTTGCCTTTTTGTATGTAAAAGGTTTTTTGCTTTACGGTCATGGAAATGCATGAATCGAGTGCACATAGGGAAGTCTGCTTGAATCATTGCCATCACTAAAAGAAACTTATCTTGTTCCCTGAAAGGGCAACAGTCCTCTCCCCTCCCTTCTTGTTTTAACAGCCAGCAGTAATATTGCCCTATCTCACGGCTGTAATCCAGCCTCTAAAAAGTGAATCTGAGATAATCAGCAATAAAGCTGACTTATCTCTGGACTCTGACAAACATCAGCTTCTCCCCATGCTCATGTGGGACATAACCGTTCTGAAGCATGCTCAGGAGAGAGACACGGTGCAAGCCCTGCCAAAACAACACGGCTCCTCCTTCCCTGCAACCAAAGCGAGATGGGTGCCCGAATACCCCAGGTCACTGAGTCACTGCGGGGACAAACACCCTGGCCCAGGGATCTACTCCTCAGGTGCGAAAGAAACAGAGATCTGGCTGAGAAAGAGCCACGGCGGATTCATGCCACACTTTATAGGATATATATATATATATCAATATACAACCCTTTTCCATATGGGAGACAGGAAAGCTCAGTCCACCCAGAGCTGTCACTGCAATCCAAGCTGCAGATACCGACACATATTTCTGTCTTGTTAAAGTGCTCTAACACAAACGCTATGGATTTGGCAGTGGAAAGGCTCAGTGAGGCAAGCTCTCATGGAAAAAAAGATAAAATGAGAGAAGATAATGATGTTAAACATGAGTGCATGCAATTATAAGCCCGTGGTGTCTATGTCTTTCATACGCAAGCAGATACGGTTACCTCCTTTATTCCCAACAGTTAAAGGCAGCATTTGTGTCATAGCAACTCTTGAAAAAAAAATGAATGAGTTATTTGAGGTGTTTTCCAAGCTGCTCAGGGGGTTTGTTTGCCACAGCGATCATTCCGTCGCCCAGGCCGGGAGCAGCCCGTCTCGGCTGTCTCTGGCACAGCCGCAGCCCCGAATCCCAGCAGGGCAGGGAGGGCAGCGCCGGGGCAGCCCTGTCCCCAGGCAGGTGACAGTGACAGCTGTGTCACGTCACCGCTCTGCAGCCCGTTGTGCCACAGGGTGGGTGACAGGGTGGTTTTGCTGCGTGCGGCTACAAAGTGCAGTTTTCCTTGTATAGCTGCGTTCTGCCGAGGAGCATTTTACCGTTACAGCACAAGTTGTAAAGCGTTTCTATTCTAGATGCGACCTCGGTCATCGCTGTTCTTTTTACTATGTACATTTGCAGCGGTGTGGCAAAAGGGGGAGGGAGAAGAGCATGGGAACCCCAGTTGAGCAAAACACTGCACACGATTCCCCATAATCCATTCAGATCCACTTCAGGAAATCACAGCTGTGCTGTTTTACCACCCAGAAGCTGAAGTGAGCTCCCAGGGATTTAGATGCTCCAAGTGCTGCCCAGAGAAACTTTCAGTCTCAGCTGGAAGGCACCAGACACCCTTTTAACCTGTGCAGCTATTGCACATGTTGAGAGTTTGAAAAGGAAAGGCTGTGGTCACGTCACCAGATGCAAGGACAGCAACTCTTTCTCCAAGTTCCCACTGTCACAGAGTTCCACTATCACCTGTTCCATCACATTTTAAGCAACATGACTGTGCTGCAGTCCACCTGCTGTGCATGGACTGTAAGCCTCTCAGGAGCACCCCTTCTTCTGCATCCCTTTGGAGATCTCCTTATGAGACAGTCCAGTCCTCCAGACATAAATAACCAAATACGAATAGATGTAAGCAAGTCCCTGAAGTGCTGTGCACATCTCCTAGCCTTGAAGCCAGACATGTCCCCTCAGGGATTTGAATTGCCACCTTTTTTAAGCAATCAATTAAAAGCGTAGCAGCGTCCTGGGATGAAAAGAAGAGGAAGAAGGGAAAAGAAATCATAGTTGCCTAATAGTGAAACGTGGTTGCACTGCTAGGAGCTTGCGGACTGTGTTCTTGCACAGCATTTTTACAGGCGTCGGGGCCAGTTACGAGCTCACCAGTTCATGAACTCCCTCTTGGCCAGGGCCCAGAGCTGACACCAGCTGGGCACTTTTCAGCCTTTATAAAGTAAATTACACACCAGGAGGCTGTCACCCTTTGCATAAATGAGGAAAACCTGAGATGAAGCCTTACGATGAACTAACATGCCAGCACAGGGACAGGCGCAGAGCTCGGCTCCTGGTTTGGGGTGGCAGAGGCCTGGCTGCTGCTCCCGTGGCCACTGGCAGCGCACACACTGGTGAGAAACCCTCTGGGCTTGCTGGAGTTACTGGTATAACACCATTAGCAAGTGGCGCTTACTTTCCAGGCCTCAGTTTGAGGACAACCTCTGGTCCACACTGTAAAGCAATGTGAGATGAAAGCTGCCAGCCATGTAACGGGTACGGTTACGAGTCAGCAGCTTAAACCATCTCCCAGGGTTTTTTTAGCTTTAATACCAAAAGAACAGCACGAAATCCACGCATTACCCTCAGTTGTTCCCAGCAAAAGGAATAACTCATATTTCCAGGGAGCTGCTAGGTAACAATTTCACCTGAACGCATGAGATCAGCTTTCACCAGCTCCGGTCTTGAAAGGAAGAGTGCTCTCAGCGGCGGGAGCAGAGGTCAGTACTTAGGAGATCTGGTCTCAGCCCCGTGACAAGAAGGTATGTGACCCTCAGCACGAGTCTCAGCATCCCAGGACTCAGTTCCTCCCTCTCCATTAAAAAGTAAACCACCCCTTTACCACTTCAATACCCTGTGAAGGTGCTGTTGCACCCTGTTACGCTATCGAGTAACTCTAAGAGGGAGGCGAAAATTGTGCCCCTGATTGCTGTTTTATGAAACGGGATATTAATTTTCTCCTGAATGGCCAACGCAAAAGTGAAAGTGAGTTCAGCGCAATAAATGTGGTGAAGAACTGAATTTGAGAAGCACTTTCTCAGTGCTTTGTGGGCTGCCTGACCTTCAGCTGAAACCACTGCATTTTTCGTAGTCCAACCAATACTTTTGGAAAAAAGGCAACAGAAGGTACCACAGTTAGATTTGCCAGGTATGAGACAATATGAAAACAATGTAACTTTGAGGACACAGGAGGGTTTGTTGTCGTTTCTGTTGGTAGTAATAATAATGCATTTAGCAAGCATTATGATATCCATCAAGCCTTAAGCAGACGTCATAACTTATCCTCACTGCTGCAACGCTACCACACAGCTCCATATAGGTCACTTTTGTTCCATTTACGTCTCTTTCATGTAGACATAATGAAGAGTCTCTCTTTTAGTACAAAAGGAGGATGGTGTGCCTTTGATGGTTAACCCTCAGGACAACCCCGTGAGACGGGGAGAAGTGGGAACGGGCTGAGGAGCTGCGGCAGGGCTTGGCAGAGTCTTGGCTGGGCTGCGGAGTCCAGCTGGACACCTTCTGCCCCCTGAGACTTCACTTCTGTTCCCTCCGACTGTCTGAGCAGAGAAAAATGTCCCATTACACAGCTTATTACACACCACAAGAGCCTTGGGCTTAGCCTCAGCCACAGAGAGGACAGTCCTAAAAGTGGCTTTTGCCCAGAAAAGGGCTTCCAGGGAGAGCTGGTGTATTTTCATCCAGACATACCTTCTCCAGAAAAATGGGTCACCAGCGGGATAGCCACATCTGCCGATGGGAACCAGCGATTTAGTATCATTAGCACCAGTGAAGACTATGGGGAAACTCAGAACAGCCTGGGACAAGCAGGTGAATGGGAAGACAAAATTAACTGATGGCAAGCGTAGGTAAAGCCCACTACGAAGTACAATGGAAAATTACTCACACTTACATCTGGCATATACATTATCTGTCACTGCCTGTGGCCAGGGAGAACTAAGGTTAAACAGCTGAAAGAAAAATCTCCATACCAAATCAGTAAACAAAGTACTAAGAAATATGAAGGATGTGACAGAAAACCACACTGAACATATTCTAGTAATGGGGTTTCTTTAATGTGAAAGGAGTTAATGGCTGCCTTCAACTGGGTCATTGCTCTATAGCAAATAACAGCTCTGCACAAAGCCAGCGGGTGTCAGATGTCTCTTTTTTTTTTTTCTCTGTGTGAAAGGAGAAAGTCATTTATGCAGGGAGGTAGCTGGAAACAACAGGAGCCACCATCCCTGCCGAGGTCTGAGCTGGAGAGAAATCTTTGGGCAGAGGAGGTTACCCCGACTGCAAGCGAATGGGCACCAGTGCTGTGTGGTAAGATCTGGGAGGGGGTCTAGGGCAGAGAAAGGAGCAAACCCAAAAGACGATGGGGCTGCAGGGCAGCAAAGCTCCCAGCGGCACAGAAATCATCGGCAGAACAGACTCGAATCTTGTAAGCGACAGGACTGTTCACTGTTTGCTGCTGTCGCGTTTGCGGCTCGAGCAGCCGCGAGCATTCTTTGCAAATAAACAGGTTGTGTCAAGGTGTGTACCTGGCTTGTGTCATGTTTCCCTTCCTAAAGGAAAAAATCCTACCGGGCCTTAAATATTGATTTACCTCCGAGATCAAAGGGGAAAATGTTCACTGTATTTGCCAACATACCCTTATCTCTGAAGAACAGCAAGTAATAGATTCAGAGGAGGGTGTGGGGTTTGGGAGGGAAAAATGAAAGGACAAGCAACAGAAGAGTTTCTGTAGAGAGCCTGGAAAAAATCGTTTAGTGAAACTAAAAGGAAAGAAAAAAAGAAAACAAACCAAAAAAAGGCAATGTTTTCATACATAACCAACCTGGAAGATGCATTGCTACAGAAAATCACCCTGACCAAATACTGAGAGACCATCAAAACAGGATTCAACAGCTATAAGAATAAGAGCATGTAGATGTTTCTAGGCAGATAGAAGCCCCTGTATTTCCAGATATAAACAAAACACAGGCTGCAGAAATAATCCGTAATTTCCTATAAGTTTCTTTTTGTACTATCCAGAAAACCCTTGGCACTGATCAATACATTAAACAAGATACTGGGCAGAAGTACTGGACATTATGGATGATGATGAAGAAAGTATTATGGAGAATAAACTTCTGAACACGCAAACTAGCCTGTGATTTGCATTAGAATAGCAGAATACCTCTAAACACAGGGAACTTAAGGTACAGGGACAGCATTTCAGAGGTGCCTGAGCAGACGCAGCTACTCCTCTTGCACCTATGTAGTCTGTCCTTTTGTAATAAGGTTACAATTTGGGACTGATCCTAAAGAGTTACTGACTTTCCATGGTGCTTTCGTGAGTTCCCAATATGAATAAGATGTCTCTTTGAGAACGATACTTCTTAGCATGAGCGAAAGTGGCAGAACCAGATTCAAAGCACAAAGAGAAAAAAAGTACACTTGATGTACTTTTAACTGCCCAGTACACCTCTTAAAGAGCTGGATGTCTTTGATTTATTCTCCCACACCCACACATCAGGCCTCTGGAAACGGGAGAGTTGCTAATTGCACCTGAAAAATAGCAATTGCCGTAAAGGAAGAAATGAAACAAACCTTGCTTTTGTGTGCAAGGGAAGCATTAACAGGGAATCTACCCAGTCAACATTTAAAAAAACTTGCAATGATAAAAAGAAACATGTCCACATCCGTATGCATATCCATATGTATAGGAATGAAGCCCCACAGATTACGGAGGGCTGTGTTGCAGCAGCTGTTCCAGCCAGGAAGCCCTTTGAGTGCCCTCTCCCTGTGCAGATAGCACCAGAAAATAGAGAAACCTCGTCACCAGCACATGCAGCGAGCTGTGTAGGAGCTTTCCAGCAGCAGACCTGCTATAGCAGGAGACCATCCCATCCCTCCTTGTCCTCCTAAACCCAGCAACAGATCCCACCGCAAGGAGCCCGGGTGGGAGGGGAGAGCTGCTTTGGGGTGATGCTCCACCTTGGGGCAAAACGCTCCCACCCTCACTGCAGCCCTCCTGTCCAGCAACCTCAGACAGCGCAGGTCGCTCCCCACAACCCCCGAAACACACGGGAGAACGAAGGCCGTGCCCTGGGCTTGGGAAGTGGCATCTCTGTCACTGCGATGGGCTGGGAGCGGGTTTGTCCCCGGCAGGGGTGGCTCCGCAGCAGGACCTGCTTTGAAGGTAGGGCTGACCCACAGAGCAAACTGCCAGCAAAGCCTCGTCCAGCAGAGAACTAATTTAGTCTCTCGTACAGTTGATGAATGAAGAATTTCCTCTTGGGACTAAATTACAGGCCTTGTCAGGGTTGCTCTTTCGTGATCTGTTATTTAGATGTAATTTTCCAACAGGGTTGGAACACATAGCCATGAGCTAGAATAGTATTTGCTGTGAACAGCTGCCACACACCGTCCTTCACATCCCACACCCTTTCCACCCTCCCCGGCATCCCTCCTCCTTCCCTCTCTCCCTCCTGACACACATGCGAGACCCACTAGGCACAACTCGCCTTGCGTCTGTTAGATCCTCATTGAGGTCCTTAATTAAACCACAAGAATGGCATTTGCCCACCTTCCCTGCGCCCCTGTTGTACAAAGAGTCACGTCTTGTTTGAACATGCTTGAAAACAGATGAGAAGGCTTTTTTCAGACACTGATGATTACAACCTTGTGTCAATCTTTTTCCCCTTTGGCTTGAAGATAGACTTGTGATCCTCCTTTGGCTTTTTGAACTGTTGGAAGCTGTGTAAACACACAGCGTGTTAGTAAAGCTCTGTTGACCTAATGGCTGCTGAGTGCAAAGCGATTACGTTCAAACTCCCATATCTCACAAAGCTGTAGTCTCACCTGTTTTGAGGTCATTAAGGATGAGGTCTGAAAACGCAGGCAGGAACATTCTAGCTAGTCATTACCTAACGAAGAAATGCCTGGGTAGGACTACTTAAAGGAGTTTTATAACAGTCCAATAATTGTTTCGGGCTTTAATCCCAGGATGCTATCTCCAATTAAGAGGCTGACTATTTTAACGCAGAGCAGTAAATCTGAATGCTAAGGGAACATGTTACAATGCAATCCATAGACTCATCTGGGAGTCACTCTGCTAGATGTGCATCATAAATCCACAGGGCATGGAACTAATCCAAGACGTGGGGCTCTACTTTATCCACTTGTGCACACTCACGCCTTTCCTCTACACAAATTGGACTGTGTGCTCAGAAGCAGCAAGCTGTGCAGCCGGCATAATTTAAAGGCTTGTAGATGAGGAGCTGGGATCCACGTTGTATAAGTAACGATGAGCAAATAGTCTGAAATAATTTGGAAACGTAATGCTGGTGTGGAGCCTAAACAAATCGAGGAGCTGCTGACAGCAAATTATATAGTTTTAGAATAGCATAAAGGAGCTCAGAGGAGAAAATGCTGAGAGGTGAATTCAGAGCTCATTTGCACACAGGGGTAGACCAAGGACTTTATGTTATAGCTTTGCTTTGACACTATCCAAACATAAGCCCCGCATGATCACTTCGATGTCTGCAGGATGGGTTTACACGGGCCCACAAGCCCGGCTCAGTTCACATCCTCAGGCCAGCTCAGCGATGAAGGAGGCCTAAGCACAAGTGCACGGAGATCCTACCATGGGCAGATGCTGACAGAGACCCTCCTGGGGACCTCCAACCTCCTTGGTACTTTGGGATCTTTCCTCACCCGTGCAGCCCTTCCCGGAAGGGCCATTTCCATTTGCCCTTGGTCCCTCCACCGTCCTGACTCCAGCAGCCCTGGACACAGGCCTCTGAAACGCTGCGCCTTGACAAACCTCGTTTTCCCCCTCATCCTCAGCCTCACAGGGAGCTCTAAAGAGACGTGGCCAGATTTACGGACAGGCAATAGAAATAGTGCCATCTACTGACCAGTAGGAATACGTAGCCTTCTGGAGAGTCAATGAGGTTATTGTGACTGTGACATGTGAAATGCCATCGCAACCCACATCTTCATATTCTGGGATGAGAGGGCGGGAGCATAAATGTTATAGTGCATTTACACCCACTCCTGAGCCTGAACAACGTGTGTCAGTGTGGCAAGATCCCTGCCAGAGAGCACCACAATCCTATTTGCAAACGTTTATGCATAAATCTTCCACCAGCAGATTGCCATCTTCTTAGATTTGCTTGGGATTTGAGAATACCTCCACAGTCTGAGTGTTGCCTCGTTGGAACATTTACCAATCCAAGGTGCAAATTAGGGTCTCGCTTTCCTAAATAACTGGACAAACAGTAAAACAGACAGATCTGGCTCCCACAGAGCATCAGTCTGTGCAGACTGCAGTTGGCTCGTGTGGAGCTCGTGAGCGCTACTCTGTACGTAAGCGATTTTTGCAGACATGCAGGTGATTTTGCTCCCTGGTCCTAGAGGCATTAAATAATGAATGACTTCACCTCACCTACAGTTTAGACTACCACGTCATTTCTGTTTGTTCCGGTGACAATGACTTTGTTTGCAGAGCAGTTTATTTCGGTACAACATTAGGACAGAGCATTTAGCTCTGGACCGGCTAGCACAGCTCCACACATACGTGCCCATTAGCAGCCAGCCAACCCAGCACACCTCCTACCAGAGCTCCAGATGCTCAGTAAATGACACACAAGCCTTTTGCAGTGGAGATTCTACACAAAAAAAAGAAAGATTTTTTTTCAACAGCATTTGGGCAGTTGTATTTCAATGGCATGAAATCAATTCGAGAGGTTTTTTTCACTTTCCACAACTCCCCATGAGACAGCTCTACCTTCTCTATAACCCAAAAAATATTCTCTACCTGCGAAGAACCAGGCAGAAGGCCTGCATTTCTACTCCTTGAAGTCCCATGGCTTGTATTGCGTGACATACTCTACCCTGTTTAAAAGAAACCCAAGACCGGCTCCCAGGAAAAGCTCAGAATACAGCCTGACAACACACAAAGCCTCGCTCACAGAGCTAGACCTAAGCGAGCACTTCAGTTGGGAACAAGACTTGCCTTTGCACAGCCTCCTCCCCGTGAAATTTGTATTTCCAGGATTTCCTTGTTCCCAGGTCCCCAGAAGCATTCGTGCTCGCTGTGAGGAACATCTCGTTGCCCTCCTTGAAATGAAACGCTCCAAGTGGCGGATGAAGACCCTTCGTGTTGGGCAACGAATTCTACATGTTGGCTCCTGTTGTGCTCTTTGTACACAGGTGCCAAACCAGATGGTGAACGGCTGCGCACACCCAGGCAGGGGAAGGAGCAGCTACAGACACTGCCAGCTGATGAAAAGAGGAGCCATCCCCATTTTCCATGTAGCTTCTTTACCAGCACCTCCTTCTCATCTTGATTTCTTCTCTAGCATGAAGTGATGGTGGGGAGGCGAGGAATAAGCATTTTGGAAGAGCCTCAGCCAGCGTTGGCGGGTCCTCATTGCTCCTCCGCTTCATGAACACGGTGCAAATGTTCCAACAGCAGCCTCTGGTGTCCACAGCCACAAGAGTCCCTGCTCCCCAAGGCCAACGGAAAGCACAACACTCAACACAATGTCAGAAGCAATGTCAGCACCGAACTGCCCAGCAGATACAAGCCCTAAGTCAACTGACATATCATCAGAGACCACTTCGTCAATACTATGGGGAAAAACACTTGGATTGTTTTAAATCCTCCTAGCACTATGAATTTCAGAGAGTGGTTGGTGTTCTCCTTCAAGACCCACAGGATGAGGTCCTGCAGACTATTGCTGCTTTTTCTGGCGCTCACTTTTTTTTTTCTCTAGTCTTAGTGTGATTTGAAGGTACTTTAACAACTCAGAAACCAAAAGTCAGTGAAAGACTCCCGTAAATATAGGGTTATTTTTGTTTAATCCGCCACTTTTAAGGCAGTCTCAGAGCCGACACATACCTGTTAACAGCACTGGCAATCCTGCTTGAAGCGTTTGGGAGCAACTTTGATTTTTTCCATTAATGGCCTCTTAAGAGCTACACCCTGCAGCTGCCACATTTCTTGCAGGCATAAACCCTGACATTGAGCATTTAGCACTGCTTTATTTAAGGGGGGCTTGTTCTTGCTCTCCCCATTGGCTTCCGCTAATAGTTCTCTGGTGTTTTTATCTCCATTTTTATCTGCTGCAAACCTCTGGGTGCCTGCTGCATTTCCCCAGCTGGCAGCGCTGCTATCAGTGCCAAATATTTCAAGCTGTCAGGACATCACTGAACCGCAATTCCTTGAAGCCACTGGTAGCCTAAAGGTGAAGCATTTAACTATATTGCATTGGGGTTAATGACTCCGATGGCCCCTGTATTAGCTTATTAGCAGTGGCCAGTTGCTGCTGGTGGCAGCGTGGGGACAGCGTGGTCCCTCCTGGAGCAGCTCCACCGTGACGTGCCACCTCGCTCCGGATTCCTCAGCATTTTCCTGAAAATGTGATCCGTGTCGCGTTTTTTCATACTTCTCGGTTAGTCCCTAGTAGGAGAAGGGGTGGGGCCAGGTCTGTTTTTAGCATATTTTTCCTTTGGTTTTAAAGTTTATTTAAACTGACTCACATTTAATTGTCCTAAGGTAAACAGATGAATCACCCAGGGGGGAATACACCTCCAAAGGTCAGGGTTCACAGCAAAGTTTTTTTTTTTTTTTCCTCTCTTTTCCTTGGGCTTAAATAAGGAAAACTGGGTTGGTTGGAAAATAAAACTATTTTATTTGGTAGCTTAGCAGACAGTGACTCAGATTTTTTAGTTTCCTGAACTTTTAACTTTTATATAAGTAAGACTCTTGATAAACAGGTATTGGGCCCACACCTGCCATGGAAAGAGCAGCAGGAGTTCAGCACGCTGTGTTCACAGAAGGTCTCTTGTTCCGCTCCTGAAATTAGCTGCTTGGCTACAGGGAGATTCTTGATAACTGCAAATTCGAGCCCTTCAGCTCAAGCGTGCTGCAGGGCCCCGTTTTTTCCCCTTTTGGAAAGATCATAACCGGCCAATGAAAAAAAACACTATTAAAAAAACAGAAGAAGAAAAGAGCCGCAAGTTAACTTTTGCTTCTGGAAAGCTAGACGTGATGCCTTGAAATCCCTCGACAACTCGCTGCTCGAAATGCTCTCTCCTATTAAAAACCATTCGCAGCGATGGGTTGCTGTTTCCGACCTTGCTCATCTGTACGGGATGTGTCTCCCGCTCTGTGTTGATAGCGTCAGCTACGGAGCTGCTCGCTGGTGCGGTGTGAGGTTGCCAAAAATACAGGCCATACATTTGTATTTCCCAGTATTTTTACTTCGATCTGGTTTTCGGGCACAGAGCTTGCTGGAGTCTATCTCAGGTCATACCACCGGCACCTGTATCTCTGCAAGAAACACCTTGCTCCGTTCGGTTTTGTTGTTCCCTTCCCTCCTCTCAGTAACCAAGAGAAGAAGACACCAGCAAAACGTTGTAGAAACACATGGCTGCAGAAATCACACTACAGAAATAGTGACGAAGAAAAGAGAATTCTGCTGCCATGGTTGCAGCTGGATTTCAGCTCCTTCTGGAGCATCTCACCTTCTCCCCACCAAGCTAGGTACAGCTAGGGCTGTCATATAATCTAATCAGAGATTTGTAAGCAGAAAGGATAAACCGAGATTTTCCGAGCCCTCGTCCCATCCCGCTCTAGGATGAGTGACAAGAGTCTTTGTGGAGAAATGTATCTATGGCCTCACGATCTAAAGAGCACATCCAAAAATATTCAGGGAAGTATTGATTTTCTCACTGTATTTCTCTTGATTTTTTTGAGGGTTTTGAAAACTGGAAACAAAAGGAAAGAAATCCACACTTCTAAATCATCCAAAATATTTGCTTAAATGAAAAGATACTCACTAAAAGTTTGCATAACCGACAATGCGTTTAGCAATTTTCTTTTGCCTTTTCAATTACCAGTCCTTCTCTCCAGCTTACTAGGAATATTTAAATGTGAACTGGTAGCTGAGATATTTTGTGAAAGTGAGCGTGTACGACAGCACCAAGTCTAACGGCTACTCTTGCTACATTTTGGCGACATTTGGTGAATTACAGATAAAAAAACTCATTGGAAGAACTCTCTTTTGCTTTTTGTCACCACTAGGGTTGTAATCTCAGTCAATGGACAATATTCCAGTGATGCCACTCTGGGTTTACACATGCTCAACCAAAAGTTTTCCTCAACTTGACTTAAAAGTGATACAGTCAACTTCAAGACTACGTAAATCAAACAATATTTGTTTCCTGGGTCTCTGAGCATTCACAAATAGTGCCTGTTGGAGATGGGAGACTGGACCTTTGGTGTATCCCAGTATGAGCATTCCCGTGCTCTTTTTCCCTCTGTGCTCACCCTGAACAGCAAAGCACTTCCAAGAGTCTCATCCCAGAACAGAAGACATTTAAGTTTATAAATGCAGAGATTCAGAATCCACTTTAAGGATTTGAAAATACAGTTTGAAAATAAGGTTTGAAAATACGGCCCCCAAATCCCTGGGAATTTATTTATTCATTGTCTCTGGCTTTCACTAAAAAAATACATTTGAGCAGCCTACAGGTTCTGAAAGAGGTGAAAAGTTAGTTGCTTGGGACACTGTGTAGCGGCAACCAGTATTTAGTCGTGAGCCCACACACACCCTCTGCCCGGGAAGCCCAGTTGCAGGTCCCCCATGAAGAACCCCAACCATTTCCATATTTCATCCCCTAGCCCTTTTGGGTTGCCCAAAGCACTCCCCAAAGCCACCGTGTCTCACACCTGCACAGAATCTCTTGATTCCAGACCCACTAAACATCCCCCAAATAATCTGTTTATGTTTGTTTTGCACTTGTTTGCTGTCTCAAACCATCTTAACCAAAACCGCGGGAGGCCCCTACGGTTTTCCCTTCCTCACGTAGAAAGCCTCGGGTTCTGCAGGAACCCCTCAGCCCTCTTGCCGTGCCGTTCCCTTCGCTCCAGAGGACACAAAAGCCAACAGCCAAGCTCGCTCAACATTTTGGAAACCAAAAGGAACTCATAGCAACACGGGGTCTGTTTGCATTTATGCCGCAGCTACCAGAGCCTCTTTGGGCTTTTTCCCCTCCACGCTCTTTCTGTCTTGTTCTCGCTCTTTTCTTTCGAGCGGTGGATGTGTATTTGGAGCTGCTCTGTGTGTTGCTTTAGTTCTGCCTCTATTAGCAGCTTCCGTCCGCTCTTCCAGCTCCGAGCGCGGAGACCTGGCAGCGAGGAGATCAAACAAACACAGCTGCTCCCGCGGCCTCCTGCCGCCAGCCCACGGCGCCCGCCGCGCAGGTGGAAGCGGGTGGCTTTGAGGTCGAGGTGTAAATACCCGTAATTAGACACGAATTACGTTTAATACCCATGACGGGGTCTGGTGGGAAACAGGTGGGGCTGAAAGATGCACACTGGAAAAAATTCTCCTTACTTGACTTGATCTCAAGCCCATGGAAGCGCATGGAAAGAATCCCCCGGAGTTGTGATGGGATTCGGACCAGGGTTCTGTGCAAAAGCAATAGGAAAAGCTGCATATACAGTATGGATTTTAGCAGCCTCTCCTTGGCAGGGAGAGTTAAAGGACAAGGGGAGGGGGGAAATTAAAAATGAAAAGAAAAATAAGAAAAAGCAAAAAAACACTGGAGGAAGGCGGGGGGGGGGGGAATGAAAGCAGAGGGATGGTATTTTACATCTTCATTTCAAAGATACTCAAAAACTCTATTTTGACACACCTCGCGGAAAGTAACAAAACAGCCTAGGTTGCCAGAAAGAAATGTTACGGCTCTCACGTTCTGAGTTCCTCTCATTTTTCTGGAGAGCTATTTCAGATATTTCTTACTATTTGACCTTTGAGCTGCTTGGAAGATTTACTGAGTGCCGCGCATGCAGTCATTTCTGCAGAACTGATGTGTAGCATTAGCTATAGGAGAGTGTTCCAGTGATGTGCAAATAGGTCAAGGAAAAAAGCGAACCAATAAGGTAACCAAACAGGAATGTAAACTGAATGGAGCCTTTTATGCAAAGGTGAAGGGTTCAATTTTTTCCAGAATTATGAAATATTGAAAAGCTTGTGTCAGAGCCCCCATGCTCAAAACCTTTCGATAAGCAGAGATGTTTTTAAAGCTACTCAGCCTTCATTTGTCTTTGCACTTCTAAAAATGTTGCTCTTGGAAACCCACCTGTAAGTACAAATACATGGTCGGAAAACACAACTTTATTGTAACACACAAAATCTATGGTAAATTTTGAATTAATGTTTGCGTGATAAGGTTTCAAGCCTGTCAGTGTTATTACTTCTACCTGGTTTTGGTGTTCGTTTATTTGTGGTTTATATTATTTTTTTTTTTTTTTGAACACAAATAATCTACTTTGTGCTACCCTGTCCCTAATCTCCTGCACTTCCATCTAAGTTTATCCACACTCCTCCTTATGGCATATGTGGGAGCAGATCCTCAGCTGATGTAAATTTACTTAGTGGTTTTGATACCTACTAAAAAACTAATTGAATCTCCCTAACGGATGCTGAGCAACAGGCACAAAGGCCCCGCACGCACAAGTTTCCCTCAGCAATATTCAAGGCTGAATTTACAACTTTTCTTTCCAAGATGACTCATACCTGTGAATTTATTTCTCATTTGTCATGACCAGAGTGCCATATTTTTCACTCAAACAGTAAGGCAAATCCTCCCTGGAAGTTTGTGTTGATGTTTTAAATCCCTTTGATTTCTTTCAAACTGACACGTTAACAGTTGCAATGGTTCAGTCAAGAAACGGAAGCAACACCCAGTGTCCCAAACAACTCAGAATACACCAAGAAACAAAGAGATACATGAAGTAAGCCACTTTTTTTTTTCTCTTCCCATTTAAAGTGGTCCAATAATTTCAAGGTAATGCCAAAAAAATGGGAAAATTACAGTCCAGTCAGAAGCAGAAGAGGCTAAATAACTTAATGAAGTATTTCTAATCAATCTGCTCTCTCCTGTGTTGTGTTTTCCTTGTCCCTATGGACGAACACCCAAGGGAGAACACGGTAAAGCCGTATCAGACCCTCCTACAACTGCTTCTTCCATTCAACAGACACCGTCTCCAGCTACAAATGAAGACCCGTTTGTGCTCTAGCAAGCGCCCCTCACTGAAAACCTGCAATTGCCATTAAAAAGCCAGATTCGGACTCAGGTAGTTAAACACATCACTTGACTGCGGTCAAGTCACATCCATTTATTCCGCTTTAAAGCTGGCTTTTTTTGCTAAGTGCCAGAGACACCAAAGTCTTTCCTGGTTTGCAAAATATCCTCACCCTTTTATGGGGGACCCTGCAGCACCAACATCTGGCCCACGGTTTGCAGCGAACCAACAACTGCTGAATTAAATCCCCGGCTGGCCTGAAGAGTCAGCGAGACGGGGCGGTGTGTCAGCTGGGTGCCGCTTATCCCACGGCACCAAAAATGCCCGGTTCAGCATTGCCGAAGGCTGACGGTCACAGTCCGTACCTACAGGTGGCCTCTCTCAGGATGGCCATGGGTTGAATCCCACCGTCAGGCGTCTGCACCACCCAGAAGATGCTTCTCTTCAGGGAAACTTGCCTGGCCAGTGGTGTGGATGCAAAAATAAGCAGTTGCTGCAAGACGCCCGTGTCGCATTAACACCAAACAAAGAGCCGAAAATTTTCCTGACTAGCCTTCTCATGGCTTTTAGTCACACCTTAAGCCAGGGAATGGAGACACATGTAATAATTAAAGCAAAAAGATCTTTTTGAACCTTAAAAGATTAGAGTTTGACTAAATTTGAATTTTAGACAAAGGTTCACATGGGTTTTTATTTCACCCAAGCCAGTTTATCCGCCTCTCCTTTTCAGACAGGCTTACATTTTAATCCTCAATACCTGTGAAGTTATTTATGCTAGTTTGTTTGTTTGTTTCCAATTAACTTTTAATTCATTTTTGGGTCTGAGCAGGATATTTATTTTTCAAAATGCTGGGTGTAACCATTTATATAAACAAATCTGCCTCACTCATTTTTCTCCTTTTGATGTTGATTTCCATTACTTTTAGCCCCACGCGTAATGGGAGACTTTCCTACATGTCCTGGTAACTCTATTCTCAAATAGCCACCAGTGACCTAAATGCCCGTTTAGGAACTGATTAACTGATCAGAGCATGCAGAAAACAGCAGTCCTGCCTGACAACTGAAGCTTTTAGTGTTAGAGGCAGCTGAAAAGCTGAGCCACATTTAGATTAAAACCATTTCTTTTTATCCAGATGAAAACATCTGCAGAACACGACCACTTTCATCAGTCTGTCCCCATATTTTTCATTTCATCGGAAAACTAAAATCTCCAGTGTTTCAGCCCAAATGGACAACTCCATCTAGCTTTCAAGCTGAGAGTACTTGAGGTTTGTGCATTTTTCAGCAATATTTACTTTGTAATTTTTAACGAAACATTGTCATTTTCACAGGAAAATCACAACAGCAATGGCAGAAACAACAAATACCTCATTTTCCAACCTGAAGTATTTTGTATAGTGCTTTACAGTCCATCAAACATGAGCTAGAAGTACAAGAGAAAAAAATCACTAACTGGCTGTCTATTGGAACATTTCCATTGCCTTATGCTGGGAATATGGCCCAGTGATCCTCATAACTGGACTAAGAGTCCCTGATTGTTTTAAGATACATATTTGTTAAAAAATATATATATATAAAGAAAAAAAAAATCAAACCAAGCTGGTTGGTTTTTTTAATTCCCATTAATTCAGTCTCCCTGGGTTCAGGTTCTCCCCAGCTTTTGTGCAAGTAAACTGCAGGAAGGGTAAGAGGTGAAAGGCAGGAAAATTTTGCAGTGTCTTTTTTTGAGTGATTTCTCCATTTTTAACTGCCAGAAGTGAGACAAAAAGTGCAGGAGTTGGCATAATGGCTTCATCCGAACTCTGAGCACGTAGCAGAGCTGGGAGTGCCCAGCAAATAGGAAGCTTTAAGAAACCTGCCTCCTTACAAAGGTATTTAGAGCTCATGTAACTCTCAGCCAACCTTTACTGGAGGACATTTAAGGACAGAAGAAGGTCCCATGAGTTCTGCAGTAAAAGCTGGGAGTGTGAGCCTCTCTCTATCAGGACACAGAGCAGAAAGGCGAACGCAGCCCTGTAACCTCACAGCAAACTGCTCCATTTGCCGCCTCCACCCCCTCCTGGCAAGCCCTGCCTAAATGGGACAATTGAGATCCATTTGTTCAGTGGATAAAATTGCACCTGAGTTGTACAAAGTGATTTGAAATTTACACACACATGGAAGCCAACAGAGATTAATTACTTCTCCGGTCTAAAAAGCACTTTACAAATGCAAGGCAGCACATGAGCACTAAGTACCATTATTTCCCTCTATTTACCTGCTAGCTGGCTTTTTCATACCAGCTAATAGCCAAACCATTGTGAGGAAACTAATATAAAAATACTGGAAATACAGATGCGTGTAGTTTCAACTATCCGGAGACTCCTTTGCTATGATACACTGTCTTAGGCCAGAGCGGAGCTGAATGGCAAATTCAGGGTGAGCACTTTCTCAGCTGAAGGATGACTCGCCCTGCCTGCCACCAAACGTTTGGTCCCTAAAGACGAAGCGTGGCCAAACGTCCAGCTCTGCTGTCACACAGATAAGAGCCCCACCACCAAAAAACAGACCTTCCATGTAGCCTAATCAAAAGGGACACTGGAACACTAAAAACTTTCTGCCTTTCAACGTGATATATGCACATCATTCCCCAAAAGGCACTGCCACAGCGCTCCTTTACCCTGGGGAAGAGAGAAGGCTCCATGTCGATGCCACAAGAAAGTAGCTGAGCTCAGTTTTTAAAGTAAGGACACTCAAAACCAGGCCTAGTCCTCCCATGGAAAAAAAAAAAATCAGCAGGAGAGCTGAAAACAGCACACACAAAATTCTCTGTTCCCATTCAGACTTGTTGAGGTCCTTCAGATCCAAGACCAAAACAGCAACCTTTATGCCACACTTAATGGTTTCTCACAGGTGCAGGTCTCTGTTTCCCCACCGTTCCCTTGCTGGGACACGATGTTTAGTAACCCATCGTGCCTTGGTCATACACACCTGGCCGACAAAAGGGGCAACAAATTGATTCAAGTGTGGTTCAAGTGTAGCGGCCCCTCTGGGGTGCCAGAGCAGACCCCCTCTGGGAAAGAGAATGAGATCCACAGATTTCCAACCCATCAAATCCTCAAGCTCTAAAAGGAGAATAGTTCCGGCTTGCGGTATTTTGGGTTTTCAATAGTTGTGGTGAAGAAGGGAGGTGTGTAATATGTCTGTTTGTTGGTTTTCTGGCTACTTGAATGGTTCTGCCATTTTCCCAAGAGTTGAAAGGACAAAACCATCATAAAGATGACTCCGAAGGCATAAAGATTTCATATGCACTGGTTAATGAAAGATTCGATTCCAAACAGTGGGTGCGTTCCCAACTCTCCACACCTCCCGAATGCGGTCAGGAAAGCTCATGGGAGCTGACTCCAGTGTAAATGGTCTGAATCCAGTTGGGCCACAAACACCATGAGAAGAAAGTTTCTCATGCCATGATGAACAACTTTTCCCATGTAGACGAGGCCTTAATTAATCTTTAAAGTGTTCCAGTTTTAATTTTAGGTCACAGTCGGGGCTGGTTCTCACTGTGGCTCCTGTCCAGCAAAGCTCTTAAGCACATGCCTAATTCTAAGCATTTAAAGTAGCCTCGTTGCCTCCTATGGGATTGTTCACATGCTCGAAACTATGCAGATGTTTAAAGTTCTGCTGGATCTGGGCCTGTCTCCGAACTTGACTGTCCTCCTCTCATCACAACAACACAACGTAAGAGAAATTGCTCCCGAACCAACCTTCAAAGTTTTGTCTGAAGGCATTCGGGAAGGGCCAGACAGCTGGCAGGCTTTGCATTAGTTTGTTCACCACAGTATAAATTACCTCCGATTTGCTTAATGACTGTTTGGAATCAGGATGTCTCAGCCCCGCTAATACAATGCCCCATGGGCAATAATCCTCTTTTTTTTAGAAGAGTCATAGGCAAAGTACATTTTCAGCAGAATGAACCACTTCACACAAGGCCAGGTGGACAACGCGCTGTGGAAGTACCTGGCCCCGGTGAAGATCGCTAAAGCAAATCTCTGTGTGCTTGCTCTATGTGCTTGGTTTTAAGGAGTGTGGTTTATTTCTCTGTAAAAATAACATTTCTTAATGAGGACGTATTAGCCAAAACATTGATTAACTCTGGCTTTTAACAGCTTACTCATAGAGGTATGAATTTAATTAGCCCCCATCAAAGTAAGAAGAATTAGCGTTAAGCTCTTTTATAACTCAGTTCTCCTGGCTGGAGGACAAAATGAAAGGAATCATTCTTTAAAGTGAATGATCGGAAAAGCGATTAAGTGATGCTGTCATGTTTGCCTGGGCTCCAAACATAAATTTTGTTCTAAACCCCAGAAATACGGAAAAGGTAACTGTAGAAATGCTGAAGGCCCCAATTTGTCATGTTGGTGTTGCTGTCAGCCCTGATTCTCTGACTTGTGCTACATTAATGAACATCACAAAGCAACACGACCAGTTAATGTGAAATTCAAGCAGATGCTATCCTATTTGTTTAGAGGTCTGCCAAATGATGTTCTAGAGATGCAAGCTAGATGACTTCATAAAATACTGGTTCTCACCTAGACAAACCTTCCTTTCATATTTCTGCAGCACGCCTAACAAAATAGCCCATACCAAAGTTCCTCCCCTGTGAAATGTGAAACATCCGAGCCTGTACGGATCGGATGAAAACCAAAATCTAAATAAGGCCTATTTTTTAATTACTGTTGCTTGTTGAAATATACTTGAAATTTTTTAGCTGCCAAATCCACAAAATCCAAGTGTACGCATCTCAGGACTTGGAAACCTAACCTGGGATGGTTTTGCTGGTGGGGACCGACTTTGTTCTTCGTGTCTGTCCCTTTAGCCTTGGATCAACTTCAGTAAACACGTCTTAAAAAGCAAAGGCAGAAAGGCTGCCAAAGAGGGGATCTAAACAGAAAGATCCTACTTAAACACAGCGGGCTTTGGAGACCCTGTAGCAACAAGAGGGAAGGAGAAACGCAAAGGGAGTAGAGAAGCTCTAAAATACTGCAGTTAAAAAAGGATCTGGAGTCTAAGACTGCTCAGAGAAGAGGAAATACTTAAAGTATTTCTGGGAAAACAGCTGCTGGAACCAAAGCGTTCCCACTTTCAGGGGCCCCCAGGGCTGGTGGAACACGCTCACATGGTGCTGAGCAAAACCTGGAGCTTTCCAGGACAACTGTGGTTTGTTTGGTTGATGTAAGAGATAGGCTGAACTCTGCAAACGTAACCGAAAGCAGTAGCGTACCAAGGGACAGATCCCGTTTTCAGTATCTTGTTATTCAAGATATAGGTCTAATTGAGAAAGCCACATGATTTCAGATGAAGGAAAGCTTCTAGTCCTGCAGACCTTCTCGCCAGGGCTAAAAATCCGCCACCACTATTTAATTTAATCCTTCTCATCTCCAATGAAATACAAATACATGGTGACTTCCAAGAACGGTCAAGGTAAAGAGTCCGATGGTTTATCAGGATTCACCAGATGGCTCTGATGTGGAATCGGCCCTTTCCAGCCTCTCCGTTGCAAAACAGGAGACCATGAAGCATCAGTGCAAAGCCAGAGGTAAAGTGTAGCTCTGACACAAAAAGCTGTAAAGCTGCACCAGCACTTGAGCTAATTATTCCTAATTAGGATAGGCATGGAGCCACAGTGGAGTGCTTTTGGAACGAAGTTTATAGTCCTGCACAGGCCCACAAGGTGCCAGGCGTGTCTTGCTGGTTTTAGGTGCAAGTAAAACAGAGGAAACTTTTTTTAGGTGGTGCTGCACAGCTTGTAGTTAATTGTATAAACGTAGGTTGTCTTTACTAAGTGATCAAGAAGCAAAAAATGAGACGTGCATATTAAAAACTCAAATCAGTAACTGTGAACTACAGAACCACCATTCCACCACCATCTGGAGAATCTTATGGTCTGTTAAGTCAAGAAGCCTTTGTTGGAATTATAGCCCTGTAATTCAGCATTTTTCACTCTGTTATTATCATTGTTATTGTATATTATACATAGATCAGCATTTTGGAGCTATGCCCTGTGCCCCCAGCAGCTGCTTCAAGCTATGACCACATCTCCTGTTGCCCTTGCAATGGCTGCTGCGTCTTTCTCTTCCCGTTCTTCCAGGAGCAATGGAAATGCCTGACACCTACTCCAGCCTCCTTCACGTGCTGGTTTTCTCCCTCTTTTGTCCCCGCCAGGAACAGTCCTCGCCTCTCCAGGAGCTTCCTGTTGATCTCAAACCAGGAGAGATGCCAGAGCGGTAAATAGGTGTCCTGGATATATTTACACGCTTTATCTCTTTTCACATGTAAATATTCATGAGGCAATTGCTAAACCTCATGGAAGCTACTGATAAATAACCCCTTGCCTCGCTGTGAGAATGGAAGATGCGGTGGTGTTCTCCCAGCAGCTCCTCAGCCCCTGTATCTGAAGGCTGATCCATCCCCACGGGGCCATGACCAGGAGGCAACACCCAAGTAAGAATATTCCATAAGATCTGCAGCACTGGGTGCTATTGGAATGGATGGTTGAAAGAATGATTTACAACATGAAATACTGCATTTACCAGTTCCTTTATGTATATGTATGTATATTTAAATATATATTTACACATATACTCACTTATATATGGCATACAAAGTTACATTAGCTGGTTGAATCCAATTGACACTTTAATATTGCAATAAGGAGTCAACAGTAATGCACCAAAACACGCAGCTAGTTAAGTGATTCCCATCACTATTTTTCATAGAATAGAAATTTGTAATGCCCGTTTCAGGTTTTCTTCCCCAAAATAAATGTCCCTTGCCCCAAAGATTTTCTATTTTTTGTCTGTTTTCATATGGCATTTTGACTGCTGAAAAGCAGGCCACTTTAGCAGATTTTAAAATTTTAATCTAGGTTGCCAGTAGCATGAAGACATGGTTGGGGTTTTGTGATAGAAACTTGGCCTACAAAGGAATCACTACTGTCAAAATGTTTTCTTTTTCTTTTTTACAGAAATCATTTTCATCTACTAAAAATAGGAATGTGATGTGAATCAATAACGTGACTAGTATCTTTTAGGTAGTGCATTATAACAGTAAGATTAAACTCTGGGAGAAAATGCTTCACACAACACACCAAAGCAGTAAGACAGTAGGAAAAGCCTTACAGCTTTTTCCCATACACGCATGTGGCTCTCCAGTACAAAGACTAATCCCCTAATTTGGAGGGGGGATTTCCACAGATATTTGCCACGGGAATCTCTATGTCCTCTGAGGTTCTACAGACAAGTTGGCTGGTGCTCTAGGGTGGAAAGATGGCAGCAAGAAAGAATAACTGCAGAAAAACCGCAAGACCATCAACGGTGTCACCTGAACGTCCCTAGGGTCCAAATCCTGGCTCTTCAATCTGAAAGGGCTCTTGCTATGCACAAGCCTCATTAATCATACTCAGCACTTCCTAACAGCTGAGACTTCTCAGCTCCTCAGTATCCGAAAGAACCAGGAGTGGCTCTTCCCTCGGTCCCTCGGGAAAACCCTCACGTTCCATTTCTCCTTTTCCTCGGTGTTTCTGTCCTTCGTTCCTGAGAGCCAAGCAGATGCCCAGGCTGCGGTGCCTCCAGTCCCAGTGCTCTCCCAGGCATGGTCACCAGGACCCTATGAAAGGGCAGGCTACGCAGTCACTTCTCTGCATCAGAGCAAAAATGGAATTTGAGGAGATTCTGGGCCAGATCAGCAGCCAGACATGCACCTCTTGGTGGGGTTTCCACGACTCCAAACACTGAACAGTGGAAATTTGATAAACCTCAGGTTATCAGCATGATGAATTCTAAGACTGACACCTCTTTCAACCAATTCCGGCTTCCCAACACCCACTGACTTCTCTTGCTTCATTTATTTCAATCAAGGGCTTTGCAATGGACAAATAACTAAAAAAATAAAATTACAGTTAAATGACATGCAAGAAAAACCCCACACTCTTAGACTACGTGTAAGGCACCAGGTTCCTGAACCAGGAACCTTGTCCACTCAGGTACAGGGGCAGTTTATTGCATCAGGGATAATATCATCCACTTGTTTTTACCTAGCTGAGATTTGCAGAGCAACCTAGGAGCTACTGATTAAATGAATTACAAGTCTCCTATTCATCTCTGAAAAGCTACCCTGAATATATGTCAATAGTAATATTATTGTATGCGCTTACAAATGAATTTTCTGGGCCGCAGATTAACACAAAAATTAAATGCTGTGCTGTCTGCTGTTACTATCTAGGTTGGTACCTACCTCACATTGTTCTAATATCTGACCTACACTAATGTAATATCCACACACCGCTGCTTCTTTATAAACACACGTTTGTCAGTTCACACAAACACTCCAGCAAAGACTTTCATGTTAGTCCTTTCTATTATATTCATCAAGGATCTATAAAAATTAATTGAAAGACTCATTTTGCCACCCTTAGGAAGATTTTTTTTCTTCCTATCGTTTTGCCATCAATCTTATAATTAAAGACACCGGCTGCTGTGGCCTGTATACATAATTGCAATAAATGACCAAGGATTGTAAGCACCAGGATAAATGCATTATCACACTAATTATCGTGTTATCTAACTGACAGGAGGCTGTTTTATCTCTGTCTAGAGATGAAGGACGTATCAGACAGACACCAGGACTTTGCTTTGATGTCAGATTTGTATACGAAAGAATCAAAGCCTCGAACCCTTTCCAAAACGCTCCCGACGCGGTTGAACCCCGCCAGACGATCCCCTGCCTCCCTGCCAGAGCCGCCTTTGAAGTGGCACCGCGGAGCGCGCGCCGCTGCGCGTCCCCGCGAGCCGAGCGCCGGGGGAGCCCCACATGCCGAGCAGGAGGCCCGTGCCCCCCGGCTCGCCCGCCCGCCCCCTCGGCGGTGAGATCAGAGGAGGGAGAGGGGATGTGGTGTGGCGGAACACGGGTGGAAGCGCCGTCGCCAGCACACGCCTGCGGCCGGGAGCTTCCTGCTCCGGGCTGAGCTCGGCAGCATGGCTTGTGTGCTTCCAGCTGCCATCCCGCCCAGCGAGAGAGTGTCCGGCATCTCCTGCACCGCTCCGACCTCCACGTCCCCACTGAGAGCCTGCACACAAGTAACCGCAGCCCTTGGTGGCACGGGAATACAGAAGTCACCTCCCGTCCCCCTTCCCGCCACGGTGTGACCCGGCTGTGCGCTGCCTTAGTGATAACAGCCGAGCACTGTGAAATGTCAGCGTAATAAGGGAAGGCTGGGAATGGAGGAGACTGCGAAGGGGCACCAGTGGTGGGACAGGCGAGGGTGACATGAACTAAGAAGGAGGGAGGAGAACAGAAGTGCCAGCTTTAAAAGAATAAATGAAAATCTCCCTTCCCGCACATTCCCAGCAGCTCGAGACCTTGTGTCCCACCAGGGACCCGCGGATTCCCCTCCCCTCACTGCTGTTTATCTCTGCTTCAGACACTCAAGTGGCTCAAACCCATGCAATAGCCCAAAGGTTAATTTTGTTCCCCCTGTGCACATTCATTAACATATCTCTAATTACATGATCCATTTTTCTTTAGGTAGGGTTTTCGTGGCGCATCTGATTGCCATCTTCAGCCTGCTGTGCTAAAAACGACCCAGCAGCAAAAGCCTCAAAGATTGCTGCATCAACAAATCATTTCAGAAATGGTTTTCACCATTTGAGTAACTGCGTAATTATGATAAGATAATGAACCAGATTTGTAGTATTTCCAGCTTTTTCTTGCAAAAAGAAAGCATGCCAGGAGCCTGGAAATAGTTTCTAACAATTTCTGTGATATAGGAATGAGCAGATAGTTTTGTTGCCAGGGGTTTGGGTTTTTAATTCAGCTAGATTCATCCTTCACAGCACGTTCTTCACACATTCTTTGGCCATTTATCACTCATGGTAGAGAAGGATGAATCTCGTGGAGTTCAGAAACGTCCCAAGTCTGGAGCACTTAACTTTGCCATTGAAATATTTTTCCAGCATGGGGTTTGTTTGTATATTTAAACTCCCAGGTTTTTTTAAAGTAAAATGAACTAACTTTCCTTGCCGCATCCCCAAGTACTTACAATCGCCCTGTGAATGCTCAGATCTCTGCTTCCCTGTGCCAAACCCAGACAGAACAACCGATTTCTAGCAGCAGGGACCGTTTCAGCAGCAGGGGCACCTCCCTGGATGGAGAAGATAAATTCCCTCACATCACCCTGGCATCCTGCAGAGTAGATACGAACCAATTTTTTTCCTCAGTTTAAGACCAGGTCTGCACCTCCAAGATCTTCCACTTCCTCTACTTCCCTGTTATTTTAACTAATGCAAGTTATTTTAACAAACTGACTTTTAATCCTTACCTAATGTCTCTTTGCGCCTATGTTTTTTGAAGCAGAGAGGTATCAGTATCATTTACAAGTATTTGTCTATTGACATGCTTAATGTCCCTCTAACAACTGGCTGTCCTCAGGGATATAAGTGAAGAACCCTCCTGGTTTTTATGCTGCCACAGCTGATTTATGACCACCTAATAACTACGACCCAGAGGTGTTTTGGGTGCCTAACTCAGGCCATCGGGAGCCAAACAGCCAAGCACCTTTAGTGTCTGTGATACAACACTAGAAAGAAAACAAACAAACCAACCAACCCACAAACAAAACCCAACCAAACCACCAGCACCAACAACAAGAACAAAACCACCAGACATAGAAGAGGTGAAGCTGCAGCCAAAAAACCCCTATGGATCTGGCTGACTGTAAGTGATATTTCTGCCTCTGTTTCTGTGCTTGAGAAAACATCCGTAAGAGCTTCTTCCCTTGCAGGTGCAGCTATAGGAAGCTCATAGGAAGCAACATCTGGCATTGCCACAGGGCTGCCTACAAACACATTTGGAAATAGAAACACAACAGTAAATGCCTACCTGCGTGTATAACAATCAAACCAGAAACAAAGATAAAATTGAACTTTGTGTCTTAAAACAATTATGGGTAACCTCATAGCGACCAGACCGGCACAACAACAAACTCCTTGCGGGCATCGACAGAGGCAGAGATTTGGCTCCTCTGTCAACACGTCTCAGCTTTTTCCTGGGGCACAGACACACGTCGACCACCTTTGTAACGCTCAAGAGACGCTGCTGCTCTTCTCCACAAGTATTGTTAGAAAAGTCTGGTTATATTTATACATACAAATAAACACTTTAAGATTAACTTTTTAGAAATAGCTCGTATATATTTATAGATGCCCTCAACTCAGTCAGGTATTTTTTCCTGCACTACAGATAAAACCTAAATAACTTTGAAATTTCGATAACATCCAAGTGCAGCTTCCATCAGTTTTAAATTGCACTCGTAAAACCTGTTGTCCACAAGCAACTCAAGTATGGATGCAAATGTTTTATTGTCCCTTGCACTTCTACTAATAAAAGTACATTTTAACCAAATTATTATGCTGTATGTAGGACGCTGTATTTCAAAGCAAAATGGAGATAAAAGGTGCAACAAACACATTTATATGTATGCCTAGATATATATAAACGTATACATACCCACTTGCATGAAGAGGTTAATTATGTGATAAACTCCAACTGCCTTTATTGTTATATGATCTGAAAACATGTTTGCTTTATGCTGCCAGACATACATCACCTTCTATTTATTTTTTAAAACTTGGTTTACTATGTGATAGGAATGCTTTTAATAGCTTGTCCATCTGACTGCCAGTCCTCTGGAAGTCCTGGCTGCACTGCAGACATCAAACATATTAATTTTTATTTCAATGGAAGGTAGATATTAGCGATACGATAACATTGAAAAAAAGGCCCTTTAAGTAGTTCAGGACTAAGTGAACCCCAAAAAACTTTAATGAAGGTTTTGTGGGAAACCACATCAATTAACATTTGAACTGGAACAACGCAAGGCCAAACTTCTTCCAAACATGAGATAAATTGAAATAGTTATTAGCTGCGGCTCGTACGAGAATTTATATTCTCTCATACACGCTACAAGTGTTTTACTCCATTAGGAGAGTCTCGCTGGTTTCAGCTCAACTATTTGCAAAATAAAATTCTACTTACTCTGGGTAAGGTTGTCAAAACCTCAGAAACCCAACTTACGACTAAATGTGCCTGAAATTTTCTCATTGAAATTTTTCTCTGTGAAACTTTTCCATACGAGCACTTTGCCCCCATTGAAGGTACAGCACAGATCTGCTTGAATGCATTTTTAATTACTAAAAAAAGCAAGCAAAGAATTTTCAGGTTTTAAGAAAAAAATGAGAATCCACTGAAAACATCTAACAAATGATTCACTTTTTGGAGTGGATCTGCTCTATTGAGCCTCACAAAACGTGGAAATAGCCGCTTAAGTAATTTTAATCAAGGGCTAGAAAGTGTTACACCAAGCATCTGTGCCCATTGCTAATCAAGTACTAATAAAACATAATTAACTAAATAAATCAGTGGACTATTAACTCCATACTCTGCTCTCCCAACATTTCCAATTATCATAATAGACTACACGAGTCTCTGTGTGTTTTGACTAAGGTTAAGTTTTTTCTCTGTTTTAATCAGTAAATTAATTTTCTATTAATTTCACTGCAGAAAGTGCCTTCCCTGCCTTCAGCCTTTTTCTGACTCTAGAAGTGCAGGAAAGAAGCACAGAACACAAAATTTCAGCAACCAAGCAGCACAACTGAAGGGTTTCTTTTGTCAGACGTATCCTAACTACTTCTTTCAACCCCTCAAATAAGAGAAGGGTTCATGACTGACATCTAGAGGTAATTCCTTAAGATGACTGGGGCAAGTGCTGATGCTCAGGTACCTGCCCCAAGAGCCAACATCCTCCTTGCCAGCACAGGTATCGCTCGTACACACCACGAGAGCTGGGTGGAATACAGCAACGCAGATTTTAACAAGTAGATCAGGGCAGAAAGTCTGCAGGAGAAATTCTTTTCTGTAGAACCTCCTGCCCAGTGTTGCAAAAGAGAAGTGAAAAAGCTTGAATGAAATCTTTCCACGTGAGTCAAGTATGAAACCACCTGTCCCTGCGGAGCACTCCAGGTGTCTCCTTCCTCATTCACTTCCGCGGGTCTGAGATCCTTGGCCAGATCTCATCTCCCAAAATATCAAGCGTCTCTTCTCTTTCCCACACAATATATCAGAAAAGCCACATAAATACAGGGTAGCAAGGAAGGTTGAAACACCTGGGCTGCAAGTCATAAAAAGATGGTGAGATCTCATGAGAGACTACAGTATAGAATAAAAAGGATTTCAATCTAGTCACAAATCCCATCTTCTGATTTTGGTACAGTGAAAAATGTGGCCAAAAATGCAATGCCACCTCTGATGTATCAGAACTTCTTTCAGGACAGTTTTCTCTCACCTCCAGCAGTTAAGGGCAGCCTACGAGAACATACGCACCCAAGGATAACTAGATAATGCAATATAAAAAAAAAAACGGGGCCAATCGTTTTGCTTGAGCTACGGCTATTTTGGACATTTCCAATAACAAGAAGAGGGGGGAGAAAGTTCAAACTACAAGAAATGAGTGCAAAAGCTCTGGGTATTAATGAAAGGTGAACATCTTGCACAACATCAATGAGAGCCTGGTCCTGGAACGCTCCGAGGAGCAGGTGGCTCTGCAGCAGTTAATCTCCCTTTCTCATCATCCGCATTTGCTTTGGCATGTTCGGACACATGCACCTCGTGTCTGTGCCACGGGGAAGCTCAGCCGTGGTTCACCTATAGCACGGACCCGCAAAATGGTAGGTCTGCTCTCGTTTGCTCAGTTTGGAATGATTCGAGGTACCTAAAGAAAGTCTTCAATGTGTCACTTAAAATCTCGTTGTGGTTTAATTCATAAGGAATAATGTTATTTTCATAGCGTGCCAAAAGCACTATTGGCAGCGGTGAGGCAATTATTTATGTGGGTTATCAGTTCACAGAGCTGATTAAGTAACGTGAAATGTGATGATAATGGCTTCCAGTAATGGCTCCATACCAAAAAGGATAATAAATATTCTTTGCTGCTCTTTCTTATAAGAAACGAGATATATTTCAGTCCTGTTGAAATAAAAGAAAAACTCCTATTGTTCTTTGGAAAAGTCTCCTCATAGCTCTAATTTCACATCTTGTCTACTTCAATAGGCTCATTTTGTTGCATAAAATTATGAATGATATATTGGATATTACAGATACATCTGGATAACGGATGTTAAATCCCAGCCCACTTCTGGAGCACCAGGGTGACCTTTCCATGGTAGTGGCTCAGTTTTTATTCCGCTGCAAGGTATGGAGAGCGAGCTGTACCCCTTTTGCTTGGCTTTATCCACATAGCATCACACCCTAACTCTTAGACATGTCTTAGAAAATATTCAAAAATTACTTCCTGCTGTATTTTTACCAAAGGAAACTAGGTCTACACTTCCTTATGATGGGGCTTGGTAACCTGAAGTTGATTAAATGAACTTGCCTTGCCACTAATAACATTTCTTATGACGATTTGCAGTTTTGCCCATCACGTGGTTACTCTAACAGAGTGTCCAGTCATGAAATCCCTCTTCCCAGTAAGGGACACTCATCAGCAGAGGTTTTTCTTATTCATTTAATTACAGCACGAATAATGCAGGCCCTATTCAGAATTGCCACTGATGTGCAGATCTGGATGACTTGACAACGGCTCAGTTGTTTCTGTATTAGATCATGGTAAGTATTCAGAAAAAAATACAAATCTGGATCAATTTAGAGCTACAAGTATAAAGAAATACATTTATTCTAGAACTTCCAAGAATGGTTTGCAAAGGCACTTTGGATGTGAAAACTTCTCAAAAATATCTTGTCAATGGAAAAGGAAAGTATGGGGTTGTCACAATAGCTGCAGCAACGTTTCTGCTCTGAGGACCACTGAACTGGTGGCAGCCTGTAGGCTCTTATGAACATTTCAGCTCATACGTATAATATACCTGTGTAATAGCTATAAATCAAAATACAGTTAAATTTAAAAAATAGGCGACTCTGTAACCACTGTATAAGGCATTTGATTTTCAATTATGCTAAAGAATAAGATTTGAATGAAGTCACAGTATTGCAAAGCAGGCTACTTGTTCATAATAAAGATCTCCTTTGCAAAGACAAAAGAGTAATATATTGCCAGGACCCACAGGCTACACTATTTTTCTTTTAACCTAAAGAAGTATTTTGTAAAAAGAATAGTGTTCCCATTATTTTTAAAGACACCACCCCCCTGTTAATAGTTTTCTGCACATCTACCCATCAGATCAGCACGTCGGATTCTAGTCCTCGCCTCTTAGTGCTGAACTTCAGTGATTGTCTCCTGAATTGGGGCCTGATGTCTGATGATGATTAAAGAACACAGGACTGGGATGTGAAACTGGTACAAAGAACATAAAGATAAGGTAGACACCTTTGAAATGATTGCACAAACTTTTAACTCATATCAAAGAGCAAAACCTTGGTAATGAAGATCTGCTTGACAATGTTTTAGCTAAAAGGCATGCTACTTTACAGGCCTAGCGTAAGGGTATTAATTCCTAATTTTCTCTCAAATACTTTTTTCCCTAACTGATACTTGAATTTATTTTTATAGAAAGCCTGTGATTCGAACTGAGCTTTCAAGGAGTGCTGAGTGCTTACTGTTAAGGGTTTTGGTGCATATTTTTGTATCCAAGTCAACATTCAACTCAATGAGAAGCTGATTCAGAATTTGAGCCCAAATGCAGTGCTGAACATGAACTCAAGAGCACAAATGTTAGATGCTTCATTACTAAAAATGGTCATCATTCTCGCTTTAGATAGATTTCTCTTTTCAGTAGGTAGGAATTGAAACTACTTTAAGAAATGGTGTCAGATATGATGGACAAATGTGCAAGTGCTACCAAAAGCAAAAAGCAATCATCATTTTTTCTACCGGAAACTAGTAGGACTTAAGTGCGCAGCTCATCTAGGCAAGAAACACAGTAGGCATAAAAAAGCACATCAGTGTGTTTCTACGATGATTTAGACTTCATAGATTGCACATCTATTCATTAGAAATGCTGGTGGGCCAGAAGATCTCCACCTTTGACATAACCAGATCTTCCCAACCAAGCAAGGCCAGGCGGGTTGGAGAAAAGCCCGTCTAAGTGCCCGGCAGTGGGGAGGAGGGGACAGTCCCACAGATGTTGCCCTTCCTGGGCACATCAAACCTGAGCGAATCCCTGGGTAAAACACAGCACCAGGCTCTGGATTTGCACTCTATCAGTAGAAATGCGCAACAAATGGGAAGGCACATTGGTGCAGAGTTGGATAAAATAAAGTTGTTGGCTATTTTTCTGAGAAAATCCCAGTCTAGGCAATGTTCCCATATTTTAGTCTTTTGCTCAGCGCTCCTACTGCCTGCCATCAATGGCTGCGTTTTAACTGAAAATAAAACAATTCCTACACACTTTCCCAAACAGGGAATGCAGACACTTCATTCTCTGAAGCCTTAACTAAACACAGGTGTGCAAAGATGTACCTGGAGGTGTAACTTTAGGCATCCAACTAGAAAATTCAGGCCCATGTTCAGCTTCAGCCTCCATCCTACTACTTCATTGCTTGAGGCTGTACTGGTTGTTATATCACATCAGGGATCATTGTCAGAGTGTCAGCAGGGCTGGATTTATGAAGTGTGTCACAACCAGCCATTCGACAGCACAGTACGACTGCAAAATAGGTTTAAAATGTGCCATCCTGTGAATCTGATGCGGTGAAGCTACAAAACAGGTCACATTTCACTTGAAAACCTCTGCACGGTCTGCCGAGAAAACCCAGACTACGTAAGCATGTGGAAGAAAAATACAGTGGATGTTTATGTTATGTAGCTATGCGTAAGAATAGGCTGTGATAAACCCTTGTGAATACTACCAACAATTATGGTGACATAGTTGAATTTTATTCAGGCTGTTTAAATCACGAACATCAGGAAGTTCCATTCAGAGACCAGGTAACCAGGAGGGGGACAGACCTGGGGCCTCCTTCCCACCGCACAAAATGTTCCATCAGTGCAGCTCCACTGATGTCCATCCACTAAACTGCTCTCATCTGACAACCGGCCAAACAGCTTGCGATGTGGGATCCTGATCTTTATCCTCCAGTTACCACTAGTTACGTTTTGCATAAACAAAAACGTCGAGACACATTCTCTGGGCTCAGCGATGACTGTCCACCCCAGCTTCTCCCATCTGCTTTCTTCACTGGTGTGCACCCACTCTACTCCCAGTCTCGTTTCCCTCCCTGTATTTTGGTGATTCATCTGCAGCCTCAGGGAAAGGCACCTGATTTCATTGCTTAACTGCTGTTACAAGCTGCTGCACAAATCCCCTGGCATTGCAGCATGAGGCTGCCAAAAAGTTGCTACTAGAGCTACAGAGAGCAGGTTTGCAATGGCAGCGTTATTACCAAAGTCTTATTTCATTTATTATGGGGTGATTTCAAGGGTATTGCAGCGCTGTCCAAACTGCCACCCTCAGAACTGCTGCACCACTGGCAACTCTCTGCTTCTGAGCTCTTCTCACCATTGAATCTGGGCAACCATCAGAAAGCACAGCTGCCTGTCGGGAAGCTTTTTTCCTCAATCATCTTACAGCAAAACAGCTTTCTGTCCATATCATTTTCCAGCTCAGTTTCCAGTTATTTAAAATTATTCGGTTTATTACGAATTCCTCCTTATTTTTCTTTTCAGCTATTAGGCCCGAGCTAGAAGATGGCAAATCAAGCCTGCTTGACTAAAAGTGTCCTCAAAAAGAGGTGTCCCATCGAGTCTTTGGTTTCCTTGCAAAGCCCGTTAGCTGATGTGGAGATTTCTGAGTACCTTTAGTGCAACTACGATCTCCCGTGGCAGCTCTTACTCCCCTGCCATCTCCATTATGCTTCTGACCCCTTCCTCCCTCCCACATCACTCCCTGCTTCACCAGATCTTGTCCTGCATGTTCTCACACCACTGTAACACTCAGAGAAGGGATAGAAAAGTCAGGTGGGCAATTCATACGAAATACAGTGTCTGTCTTCCCCTGCTCTTTGTTCAGAGAGTGCCACAAGGCGCAGCAGGAAGGGAAAGGGAGTCCAGCTCTCCTGTAGCCAATTCTGCCTCTCTCCCACTAAACATGTTTGGCCTGAAAATAACTTTCCAAATCCTACCTGTCTAGGTTCTAGAAGAAAAAGAAATTGCAGGGTCATAAGGGAAAGAAAAAACATCTTTGAAAAGTTAATTAGCTGAGGATGCTGCAGTGGTGCAGCACTGGAGTGAAGAATACCAAAGTGCAAACCATCCCTTCAGCTCAGACTCAAAGTGGAAATTAACAGCTCAGCCAGCTTACATATAATTTATTGCTAGAAAAACAGGAGACAGACTCAGTTATCCTTTTTCATGATGAACAGATCCATATTGGACTGTGGCACCCTGTGTTTTATGTGAGCGAGAGATTTGTCCTGATATAAATCACAGAACACCAAAGCTCGCTGGCTGCATTTGGTCAGACGTGGCTGGACACTGAAGGACACTCGTTTCAAAGACAGTCCTTATCAACCTGAGACTCATTTAACTTCAGGATTTTGCTTTGTTTTAATCACTCTGACAGGGTTGGTTTGTAAAGTCATTCTGCTTGTTTATCTGTACATAAGTAAAATACATGTGGACATCCACCCCCAAGGACCCAAAGCTGCAAATGCCCATAAATAACCCCAGCTGTGCGATTGGTGTCATTGGGTAAACATCAGGGAGGAAGAAGAGGTACTTCCAATATTGACATAAGAACAAATTGGTAGAAAGCGTCCATGACTAACGTGAGCCTGAAAAGGAGGGAAGAGTTTTTAACTATCAACCAAACAAGGTAACGGAAAAGCTTTCCAGCAGGAGGGATGGCAAGTGAAAATTCAGAAAGCTTCACAATAAAGCTTGGCCATTTTACAAGAGATATGAGCTTTGCCTGTTATAACACAGGACTGGAACCAGTGACCCACAAGGTCTCTATTGTCCCAATGGTTGTACGTGACTGAAGTTATTCAGAAGCATAAATGTTTATAGGATGAGCCTCCTGCTTGCGTCAGCATGGCTGGCAATGTTCCATGGGTGTTCCTTTCAGTCCCCTGAATGCACAGAAACACTGAAGGATAACTTCCTAGTAAGAATGCACATACACACACTATATATATATATATATACACAATATAGATTTTTTTTGCATGACACTTTGAAGATGAAAAAATATACTAGCTACTTGTATTTTAAAGTATATTGTAAACAATCTGTATTTCTACTGCAAATTAACACCTATACATGCTGATGAGCAAGCCAAATAACTTTCACTAAACTCTGATATGGATTATATTAATATTCTTATTAATAGAAAATGAAGGAATGCTTTGAACAGAGATGATTTCTTCAGATGTCCACAGGGTATTTAGGAACCTTTTAAGGTATTAACTGAGCATGATTTAGGCACTGCGCCCCACAACTTCCAACAGGGATTATGTACCACAGCATTAAGGATATCGTAGAATCATTTTGGTTGGGAAAGGCCTTTAAGATCGAGTCCAACTGTTAATGCAACACTGGCAAGTCCACCTCTAGCCCATGTCCCTAAGAACCTCATCTCCACATCTTTCAAACCCCTGTAGGGATGGTGACTCCACTGCTTCCCCGGGCAGCCTGTTCCAACGCCCAACAACCCTTTTGGTGAAGAAACTTCTCCTAATATCCAATCTGAACCTTCCCTGGCTCAACTTTAGGCCGTTTCCTCTTGTCCTATTGCTTGTTACTTGGGAGGAGAGACCACAGTTTAAGTCACCAAGAATGTTCTACATTTCTGACAATCTTCAATACACTGTGTACTTGTCTGCACCTGTGTAAAGTTTGCACTTTAGCACCTCAGAAAAGGCTTCCTCTTTCCCTACAGACTATTTCACACAAAACATTTTCTTAGTTGCATGAGAAAACACCCTTGAGTGAGATAATCATGAAAAAGATATTGTGCATCTAACAGAAACTTCGCTGAGAACATAGCTGGTTTCCATCAGGACATTAGAACTTTCTTTGAAACCATGTAAGATGAAATATTTAGAGATAACGTAATAGATTTATAGCTATTTTACCATAAAACCTGCACTTATAGTAAAAGGAGTTGAGTAATATAGTAAAATTATGTACGTTAACAATTGATTTTTAAGAGAACTAGATCAGTATTTCCATAAAATAGAGTAAGACACCCTGATTCTATAGTTACTCATCATCCTTTGTAACAGTCCAGAACAGATATAAAATATTCTCACAAAGCAATTTTCTATTCTCTCTGCCTTTGTGTCAAGATAACACTGACTCAATGTCAAGGAGAATCAACCCCAAAATCCTTTAGGGTTGATGATTAAGAACAGAGGGGGATTTCCCAAATCATCATTATTTCTAAACACAAAGATCTATTAACTTGTTTACTTTCATTTGCATTTGCATCTGATCTTTTGATCAGTGGCAATGCTAACGACACAGCTATGAGAGCCTGCAAGTGAGAAATCCAGTTACCAGATCTCTTTCTTACTTAGCTTGGAGATTCCCTTAAAAAAAAAATAATAATGAGGAGTGTGTCGCTCCAGAAGAACAAGCTTGGATAAAGGCCTCTTGGCCTGGGTGTTCCCTGTAGGAGAAGATTTCTGACTCCTGTTGTGGGAGAAACTCCTACTTGTCCTGTCCTGAGGGTGAAAGACACTGCCAGGGAGTTACAGCAATAAAGCTCCAGGTCCCTGTCAAGCTCCAACCATTCCAATGAGTTATTATTCCTTTAGGACTCCAGAGACCTCACGGAGATGGAAAAGCGCTGCTCCTTCTGCAGATGACCCAACCCACAACTGCAAGCAGCAGGCAGAGGAGCGTCCTGTGCCAAAGCCAAAACCACCCGGGCTATCCCGTAGCACAGGCAGGGGCTGGAGCCCCAGCAGCCGGCCGGGTTAGCGTGCTGCCCCATGGCTGAGCAGCGCTGCTGCGTGTCTGCAGATCTTCCAAGAGCTGCTTTGGCGCTGCAGGGGGCTGGCAGGGTGCACAGAATTTACTTTCAAGCCCCTGGGAAGGCAGGTTGAGCAGAATTCTGCTGCACGCGTGTGCACGGAAGAGCAGCTACCACTGACCTCGGGTAGCGTCTGTGTCGCTGTTGCCATTCAGTTCCAATGAGAACAGGATTTTTTTCCATTCTCCCAAGAATTTGTGGACTCTCCCAACCTGTCTTCAAACAAGTAGAAAGAAGTAGCACATGCAACGACTGAAGGAAAGTCTGAGCAAAACTATCTGTAACCACTTAAGATTTAAATATGCCAGAAGTTCCTAAGTCATCTGATACTAATTTCTGAAGAATTCAAATAGGACTTTGTGCTGTGCTATATGCCAGAAACCATAAATACAATGCTTTCTCTTATCAATCTCTTCTCTCGCTTTAGGCAGCTCGATAGCATTAGCTCAATATCTGCACTATTCCTCCTTCCTTCCCCTAACAGAACGCAAGGAACCTGTGGGACTTTTCTGCTGATTTATGTCCAAAGCCGGAGGTGAAATTGCTGTATTAAAAGATCACACTGAACGGGAACTAGAGGCCAGCCCACACAGGCTTTACAGGAAGAAAGCATAGAAAAAGGCCAACGCAAGAGAAAACTTAGAACAGGGATAAATGAACAAATGGCAAAGTTCAGCGGGAGGCAAGGGCTGTGTGTTGCCCTTGCTCCTGTGGATGCCGATCTCCACCGAGATGCTCCTGGGGAGAGCAGCTGGGACTGGAGACAGGAATTCCAGATAACGCAGCAAGGAGTGAGCATCTAGAGCTATAAAACAGTCGGGCAAAAGGGGCGACCACTAGAACTGAACCTTTATCTTCAGAAAAGGTCGCGTGGTTCAGTATTGTAAGCTTCTGAAACGCACTACAGATTTTCATTTACAGCTAAAACCTCTAAGTCCATTGATTTATTAAACTGCAGATCTATAATGAACAGGTATTTAAATATTTAAATATTTCTCTTCCTACCAGACTGGAATCCACAGACCACTTTGCCCCCCATAAGGTTACATAGGGATGGTCAGTCTGACATCACACAGATCAGTTTTGTGTGGGTGCCAAACTACTCAAATTTTGTTTGTGACAGGGGTATTAAACAGGAATTCTTCAATTTTCTCTTCTTGGATAGAAAAGGTTTCATGTATAGAATCTGCAAAATTCAACGTAAGTGGTTGCATTATCCATCAACTAGACAGATAAATACAATAAAATGAAGCATTTCATTATCAAGTTATAAAAAAATCCAAAGCAAATATTTGTAGATATAGAAAAAAATAGCTATGCTGTCCTTGGGCTAGAACAGATTTGGTGGGTTCAGTTGTTAAACCAAAACACGTTTAGTTCCACTCAGAAGAAATGTTAAAATAAATTCTTGTTCATAGCCTCGGTTGTTTTACCTAGTTCCTTTCAGGTTACTTAACCCTTCTGGAAACGTCTTAAAGTTTAGGTCATTTTCCAGATAAAAATAATGACAAAACCAAACATTACACATGGTCTTCTGATAATATTGAAGCATTGTGCTTTTGCCTACAGGAAAGACTGACATCTGCCAGAAATGGTTTGATATTTCTAAATACGCCCTAAAACTCTTTGTGAAAAATGACTCGGGCCCCTGTGGCCCTAAACCTCCTTTTTTAGTAATTCTCTTATTCAGCACAAGCATTATAACAAATACCAGTACATTTTTATTAATTATTGCGTTCACTCTGGCAGACGTTAGACTCATAAATTAACAAAACAAATCAAAGCACACAAGTGCTGTCAGGGGGATTTTGGCACTCTTACAGTAACTGTTGTGGCAGGAGGAGCACCTGCCAGGAGAACCTAGCTCACAACACTTCCAGCCCAAACTCTACAGGTCAGAGATCTCTTAATCCATTTCAGTTAAGCATCTGAAACAAACAGGTCAAGATTTACTAGATCCACTAATCTGCTTCCTTTTTGACACGTATCACTCTGTCATTTATCTTTTTAAGACCATTGGCACTCTCTCTAGACTCCAGTTTACTTCAGATGCTATTATACTTAAGAATACCCCAGTGACACTGTTTCTTTGATGAGTCTTGTCTCTTAATTTACTCCAGTGCTGAAAATTCTCAGTCAATTCGTTTCCTGTCTACTTAAAGGCAAAACTTAAGAGTTAATCTTTCAGGAAAAAACCTTTTGTTTCCATTTCAGTCGACATTTCTTTGTCATAAAACGCCCCCACCCAAATAATATTTTCCATAGCAAGTGTAATTCAGAAATTAGGTGATCTAGAAAACTCAGATGAGGAAATGCAGATGTATTTCTCACTGCTCGGCAAAAAGTGGCAACTCATTGATAGAAATGTAACTCAAACCCAGCAGTGTTTAGGTCACTAGGATGCAGGAAAGCAGATGAGTGGCAAGAAGAGTTACACACTTCTGAATATTTCTAGAAGTCCAACATGGTAGCAAGCAGCCCCATTGCTGTCTATTCTGCATCCCCATCTGGTGTCCTATAATGGTTTTAATGAAAGCTCTTACACATGGTTCTTAAAACAACCCATCTGTTTACTGGGGTGAATTAAAAGATGTAAACGCAGTGTAATATGCCAAAGAATGTAATAGTCTCAAAATAAGATCTGACTGTGTCAACCAGCAACAGGTTCCAGCTGGGGCAGTCTCATGGAACAAAGACAGCCCTTGGCTTAATACCGAGTTTATGCTTCTGAAGTCTCAAATCAGGCGAAAGAGAAATAAAGCTCAAGACCTCGACCAGATATGCGATACCCAGCTGAGCGCACAGTAAGCAGGCTCCCGCAGCAACCTCGCTATCGACGCGGGCAGTTCCGATCGGGGCAGACATCTGTTTCGGAGGGCTAATACAGGGGATGTATTAATAATACATAATCACAGATAACGCTTGAGCGGGACTGAGCCTTTGAACTGCGCATTCCCTCTCCGCTGTTGCTGGCCACAGCTTGAATTAGCTCACATTCTATTTCAGACAGTCAGGGACAGAGTCACAGCAACGCAGCTCTGAACTCTGCAGCTGAGGAAGGACGGGATTTCCAGAAGTGCTCTAGCACTACATTCATGGCCAGGGTTGCAAAGTTCACAGACACCCAGCCATACCCTTCTTTGTAATATCTTTCCAACCTCTTTCCGCTGAATTAGATAAACAGATGGAAATGAATTAAATCTACAGATTCATGGTTATTGTACTGGGGTCCACAGCGAGGATTTATCACGTAACGGCGCTTAGTACATGTTGTCAGGAAAGGCGGTTAAAGAGAGACATTCCTAATGACCGATCATCTCTAGTCCCAACGACTGCTTCCCTCTTAATTAAACCCCCTAGACACACCACATGAGCTTACTGTGATCATGCTGTCCAACAAAAGCACATGAGGAATGGTGCAGATAACATACCACCCTTTTGGGTTGGCTTGTTTGTTCATTTTTGGGAACAGAATTTTTGTTTTGCTATCTTAGAGTATTTATCGCAGCAAATTCCTGACCTATGATTAGGTCTTGCAGGTGTTAACATAACACAAATTATATAATGGTCTCTGAATCTGGATTAATTGATAGACTCACCAGAGGCATTCTTGTGACGATTTTGCCTTGAAGGTTGACTGAGATGACAGAACTCTTGGATGTGATAACTCTTGTCTTTCGATTACAACCTTGATGGTCTGATAAGGACTGTAAAGCTGCAACCATTAAACCTCTGATCCTTGAATTCCCCCTGAGCATTCTCTTTTGAGGTCACCTGAAACAGATAAACAGACACGTGAAGAGCATGTGATGGAACTGTTCCACCATCGATAATGTTAATATTACTTGGCTTTGCATTTATGCTAATATTGATTAAGCAGGTTTTACTAGTACTTGCTGTCGTTTGTTCAAGTTGCCTTACAAAGCAATCAATCTATAACAGAAGCTTTTACTTTGCACTTAAGAAGAAAAAGTCTTTCCACGCTCATGTTCTCTACAGCATGGCAGGAAAGGCGGCCTTTAGAGACAGGGTTACCAGATAAATTAGAGAAGAGCAGCAATGGAGGAAAATGTTGTATGTTCACTTTCGTAGGAAAGGCCACCTTCTGTAGACTCTTTAAGTTATCCACAGAAACACTGACCAGAAACTTCATGGAGTCTAAGGCGCACATTTTTGACCCGTGACCAGCCCTCCTAAATCCACACGGTTATAGGACAGTTATAGAAGTGGTTTTCAGCTTTTTTGTAACTAAGTTGCACACTGGCAAAGTTCAAGAGCAGCTGCAAACTGTTCTCTTTCCTTTTGCTGGTCTGCAGAAAGTGTGCCAAACAATCCCGTTGTATCTCTTCAAGAGTTTCTCTGTCTGAAGCTACAGGACCAGCATCCTTACATTAGTATTCTTGCAATATAGTGCCTTCTGTTCTGCTGCTATAACCAAACCCTGCTAGCAAACAGCTTCTGGTTCCCCCCCTTGCTGTGCACACACTTTTCCTTTCTTCAGACATCCCAATTTCTCTTCCTCTAAGTTCGCCAAAAAACTACTTTGATGCAATGGGGTCTATAAGCCATGATACGGAATCAGGATAGAGCAGCGGAGATATTTGAGAGCCCATCACAAGTTCAACTTACTGGAAGTTTCCCTTTGAAGAGTGGTTATCATTTACTACATACTGGGTACTGATATGACCGATTTGTGTTAGCAACAGAAAAATAATACAAACCAAAGTATTTAACAATTCTGTAGCTCCCATAACCTGAGTGTGAGCACCTCAGAATTTTTGGCCCACTGTGGTGCTGACATCCTCATATAATATGAAACACTGAGATGTGGAAAAGATGAATGAGTTTCCCAGGAGATGCAAGACATTCTGGAGCAGAGTAGAGATCTCAAATGTGTATTATATCCTAACCAGCTGAACGTGAAGAAATGAAAACGAGTCAAAAATTTTAGATTTTTGGGCAGTTACAGTCCTTTGCTTACCCCAAAAGCACAGCAAGCACACAGTAGCCCGGTATAGTTCAGGTCTAGGTACTCCAAGCTTTCACTTCTCTGCCTAACAGAAATTTAATCTCAACTAAAATATTTTTACATGCTACTTTTCAGTCATAGCTATAATTTATCATGTGTTTTCTTGTCCGTTGTGCATGATACATGCAGCGAATACCAAGGCTGGTTCTAGTTTCACCTGGAATCAGCCTTTCTGAGCTCATTCTAACTTAGTCCTCGTGACTCCGCGTTAACTTCAAAGACCACACAGCTCTTACTGCAAACAAGCCAGCAGGACAAGTACAACCCCTACTAATAGTGCTGTAGAGGCCAGACCACACAGAAGATTCCTGCAGTGCCCTTTGGGCTGAAAGACGTAGGGGGTCTGAACTATAATACCTGCGATCCACAGCAACTCCAAGAATCCGCCGTGCGAGGCACGCGGTGAGTTTTGTGCCCGTATGGATGGGCGTAGAGCTGTAGATCTTCTCTCTCGATCAGATAGCCACCTTAGTTTTGCCTCAGCTTGCAGCGTGCCCTTCTCAAAGCTACGCAGAGCAGAGAGAAGGTTCACACCCGAGTACCTGACTGGTTGCCAGTTAAGACTCCGAGCCACTGTGAAAGTTTGGGGTCCTGGGTGCTGCTTCAGAGCAAGCTGGGGGGTTCAACCCTAGTCATTCCCCATGGCAAGAAAACACATCACCCTTTGGATGACCCAATATAACAGGACACACAAGCCATCATGACACCCATCTTTATAAGACTCTGAAGATACCCACAAGTGAGTGAGGAAGGGAAAATGTCTGGTTTAAAAGCCCTAATGTTGTCAGGTCACCAAATAGTGGAGTCAAGACCTAGGGAGTTGCAAGAAGTCGAACTACGGAGCTTCACCAACAAAAACTTGTGGACTCATAGAAAAAACTGATGGAAACGGAGAGCATCCAAAGAAGGGCTTTGTGACAATGGTAATCAGGTGACAGATTTTTGCACATCATCCTTCATAGGTCCTGCCTCTGAACCTTCAGGTCAACAAACACAACTCGCTGCTGCAGCAGAAGCTCCAGGTTTGGTGCTTCAAAGCAGCAGAAAGTGACGTGCGGTGGAGATGGGGCTGAATAAATGAACAAGGCAATTCATCTTTCTTCTCTTTACAAACTGCCAACAGGTGACTTACAGTCGCTTGAAATGAGTAGTCACTAATTAAATTTTTGCAATTGGTAATAGCTAAAAGTAGTTATTGTCTCCCAGTTCCCCACAGCCAGTATGTCTGGACTGTGGTCGCTGAAATTCAGCCGTAGAGCTGGGACGGTTAGTTTTGGCCGGACATACAGCTATAGGTACAGCTTTTTTCAGTAAGTTCTGAATTTTTGGCACAGGAGCTTATGGTTTGAACTAATCTTCATTTCCTCATTGCCCTGGTTTCAAACAAAACTTTTCCTTGTGTGAAACTGGAATTTTATCCAGGGTGGAAGGAGGCTGTCGAGAGGAGAAAGAGAGAGGGTTAACCTTTTCTGGAGGAAAGATTGGAAGTGGTGGGACAGTTTTGCTGGGGAGGTCGGGAAGAAGTGCCGCTTGCTTCGGCTCAGGAATCAAAGCTGCGGCCTCAGACACAAAGATGCTCTGCAGAAAATGCAGTTCTGGATCAGTTGGTTGCTTTGTCCCCTTCTATTCGTCACAACATGACACAACCTCTTCTTGCCACATACTTATTTCCCCTTCACTTTTCCCAGAACACAGAAGATACCAATACTTTTTGTCCTGATTTGGTATACACTTGTTCAATAAAACATTGAAATTTCGCCATGTTAGAATTACCTTTTTTCCAATAAATTCCAAGGCTGTCTAGAAGCTTGCACACTTCTTGAATGAGATACAAAGGTTCACTTCACCTGCTCAAATACTGGTAAGGAACCCAAAATAAATCACAACTGTTGCTAAGGCAGATTTCTCTGAAACTCCCTCCCTTTATTTTTTTCATTCAGTTGCAGCATTTATGGAAAATGTTGACATACACATTTATCTCTAGATTACAGCCAGCTATCCTAAGAATGTCAAGGAGCCAAACTCATTTATTCCTGCTATAGCAGGAATAAACCTTCAACTTTCTAAGATGGAAACACACTGAAAAGAAAATCAGAAAAACCCAGCAACTTCTTAAAAACAAGCACAAGTTGCAGTTTGCATTCAAATCCTTTGCTGCTGAATTTTCTCCTTCGCACAGAAGCCAAACAAGACAGACCCTGAACAACATCTCTGCCAAGACTCTGATTAAAGACTCGCTCTCTGCACCTGCCTATTATTTTACCACTACACACCTGCAGACTGGTTTCAAGAGCCTCATTACTGCTCACTTGTCTCTGGCCTCATTCTGACAAAATGCCACATTTCCCTTCTAATGACCATCGCAACAGTTCCAACTCTGAACGGCCTCTCATCATTTCTCCTGCTCACCAAACGTGTGATGATGAATAGCGATGCAGCAGGCTGAAAGCAGAGTCAATGTAATTCCTAGAAAGGGAAATCTGCTTTAAAAATTAAGTCAGAAAAAAAACAGGACTCCAGGTAAAAGATGTAAAAGGGAAAAAAAAATAGTAATAATAACCTCCCCAACAAGAGTATACCTGAAGACAGTGACCTTTTCAGATTCCCAGAGCTTCTATCTAGAAATTTATGAACGTTTCTGCACCTGGAGAGGCCTCACCTGCAGCTTTCAGCTTCGTACAGCCCTTGCATTGTGTTTCAGCTCCTCATTTCTGTTCTGTGTGAAATGTAAAGGGCACCCAGCACTGACGCTGCCCTCTGCTGCTGGTGCTGCCACTGGCCAGACTGGAGCCCTTGCTCGAGCCAGACTGGGGCCAAACTGCTGAAAGCCCAGGCTTGCTTTGAGCTCTAGCCCAACCTGTAAGCCCTCCCTGGCTGACTTTTCTAACTTCCCCACAAGATGTACTTGGAGCTTAATGTTTTTTCATTAACCAGGAAAAAACAAACAAACAAAAAATCCCTTTTCTACGTGGACCCATGGCAGAGGACACCTTCATGCATGTGTACAAGTGGCCACTGCTCTTGAGAGTGGCTTTGATTCCTGCTCCAGGTTGTTCTTCTCCCAAGGCAATACATACGAACGGCTTTTGAAGGAGGTGCCACAAATCTACTTAATGGTACAATTGTCAGGCAACCAGTGACCACAGTAAAAAACCTGCCTAGATCTATCGTGCGTGAAGAAGTGGTGGGTTTTTTTAACCCAGAAACTGCATATTTTATTTCCTACAGTACCAGCTATGCTTGTAAAAACACACTTCTTACAACATCACCTTTATCTATGCACATGTTAGGAAGTCAAGTTAAGAGGTCATCCTGCTGCTTCCCATGGGGCCTTTTCACGATGTTGCTGAAGCATGGGTGGGCAAGGACGAGGAGCAAACAGGTATTTTAAAGAGATATCACTATGAAACTTGAATAGGGAAATCAAATACTGATGCTTTTGTTTTGTCGTGGTTTGTTAGAACAGGTGGTTCTTTAATCCTCCAGCCAGAGGGCACTCAAAGAAGATATTGTACAGAGTGCAAAAGACACCGCAAGGAGCAAATATTACCAAATTCTCACTGTTATCTAGCCTAAGGGTAGCAAAGCATCTCCAGAAGAAAGCCTTGTGCACAACTGTGCCATACAAATAGTGGATTTATTTAGACACGTTGGTCCAGACGGAAGTGGAGGTTCTGATCCAGCTAACAAAAGCTCAGTCTCATTAGTCCAAGTTTCTGTGTTATAAACCAGAACCAAAATGGGAGAGGAAAAATGCAGATCTTGGATCCCTACCATCAAAGAGAGAACAAAGTTTACCCTGTGAGTCACAAGTCACAAACCAAAGTGTATATTAATCTTCGCCCTGACACATTTCTTCCATCCATCAGATCTAGCATTGTGCTAGTCTAACAGTGAGGATACATCATGTCACTCATGACACATGATGATTCCCAGATGTTCAGAGAGCTGTGCTACCCAGTGGAACAAATGGGTGTTTACAGTAAATTAAGCACCAAATTTAGCAAAATTGAAGATGAAGTTACAAGTTAATTAGCGCAAGAGGGCCAAAAACCCATGATATACAGGAGCTCATACTTCTTCAGTAAATCCAGAAGTGCAAACTGAGAAAAGGGCCTAACAATTGAATAGTAAAAAAATTAAAAACAAACCCAAAAGACCCACCCAGAAAGTCACCTTGAGAGAAGCCAGAATAAATAACACCATTGCCAATCTCTGATGTAGCTCTTCTGGTAGAGTTCCTGGTGATGAATAAAAGGAGCTCTGAGTCAGGTGCTTGTAAATACAGTCATATGTAACACCTACCAAATCAACGAGAAAGAAAGTTAAGAGAGGGAAAGGGACATCTTAGGGAGTCTGAATCTCTCAACTGCCCATAAGAGCTCCTGACTGATGGAAGAACATCACAAGTGTCTTTGAAGGTTATTCACTCTTAAATTTCTCAAGTGGCGTTTTGAGGAGCTCTACGAGCAGCTGGAGAAGGTGGCCAACCTCTCTGGTTTACAGCGTAAAAACCACAGCCTTCCACCAGGCTGCCTTGGTGATGATGTTTCAGAGATGTCCAGGTCAGGGCCATGGTGGGCAAGGAAAACTAAGGGCTATTCATATAGAGAGATGCAGTCCACACTAACTTAAAAAGTGGAGAATGGTCATTACAACTCTCTAGATCTTCTGCTAAATCATCCTTACTCCCCATAGATGTAAGTCAGCACCGAACGGAGCCGTGGAAACAGCAGCCGAACCCCCCCGCAATTCCCTTGCACTTCATGTCAAAACCAGGAGGCGGGAGCAGCCTCCGGAGCAGACGGTGCTACCGGCACCGGGGACCACGATGACCCAGAACAACTCACTGGAGTTCACACAACACAAGGCCAGACGCCAGCGCTGGCCCTGGATACTTTCATTATTCTGTGCTAGAGCAACAAATTCATTTTCCATAAAGCCCTCACTAGGCCAATTTTTATTCTGGCTTGCAGTGCTGAAAACAACCTGCAAAAAACAGGTGGCAGTCTCCTTTCGTGCAAGCCAAAAGAGAGATAAAAATAGACTTGAAATGCCATCGAAAATATGGTAAAAGAATTCTTTTCCATCTGCTAAAGCAAACCATGGGAGTAAGTGAATTAACAGGCCTCCACTATCAGACACTGCGAGCTAGGCATCGCTGCTCATTCATTAATACTAACATGACAGCAATCGATTGCCTATATCTCTTGCAGGCATTAATCAAAGCCAAAAGCTGAGTGTGCACCTTGTATACCACTCACAGACCCCGCTGGCACGCTGCCCGACCCTTCCCAAATGTTCACAGCAGCGTTTTCCTGCTGAAGATCATCCCTGTTGTTTCCTCTCCTGCCACCTCCGTGCTCCCCATCCAGCCTGCGCCCTGCAGATCGCAGCGTTAAATACACAACGCCATCCTTGAAGTTGGCCACAAGTTATTAATTCAAGATGCAAAACCCGGGTCGTTCACAGAAGGGGTTTGTACAAAACAAAAGGATGTCCCCTTCCAGAAAGATGAGACCTGAAAGCCACAACTAACGCATCTTCGCCACCGTTTCCTCAGCGCAGCGCTGATCACCCACGCTGACGTTTGCAAAGCCAAAGCCATCCCGAAGGAAGGATCCTCAGCACCGTCTAATTATCCCTGACTTCAGGCTGTTGCTCAAGAGGGTTGTTTCTGCGGGCAGGCTGCTAAAAATAACCCACGTACCCAGTCATGGAAACGGAGACTTCCCCTCAATCCAAACACAACCAGTTTAATCGAGTCAGAATGTGACCGGTCCCAACCAGAAGGGAGAGAGAAGAGCTTCTGTTTAAACAAGGGAAAAAAAAAAAAATCACCCAAATCCTTGCCTCATTTATGGTAATGTAAATCTAGAATAACCTAATAAATATAACCAGAGTTAAAGCTTTTATAAACAGGTATAAACTAGATCAGAATCAGCTTAAACACATGCAAGTTTTTAAGACTTTCTTGCATCTTTTAAGCCTCGGCTCCTGGTTAGATGCTGGGTCAGCCTGAAACCAGCCCTTCAGCTGCCTCTTATTTACGGGACTTCTCACAAAACCAAGCAGTCACCCAACAGGACACGTCCAGCCCGCGTTTGCACAACACTCGGCAGATGTGCGAGCCGAAAAGCTGGCAGAAATCGGAGCGCGCACAGCTAAGGGACGGCACTGCACTAAAGCATCAAACAGAGCTGATGAAAACAAGAAAAAAAGAAAATCAAGATGTACACCTCGGAAAAATCACGATTTTCATTTCAAATCAAGATTAAACGTCCAGAGCTTTTCCCCCACGGAATGAAAAGTTCAGAACGTTTTCTTTTTAGTTTGAAATGTTGAAATGTTTTGACAGAAAATAAACATTTTGACATTTGCAAGTCAGAATGTGTACATGTGGTTTGTCAACAAAATTAGGTCAGAAATGGCAGAGGAAGAGGTTTTCATGTGAGGTTTCCCTTGTACTGCTGCTTTTTGATGAAATAGTGCAACTGTGTCCGAGTAAAAAAGCGAGGAGGTGCTGAAGAACACTGAATTGCTCACTCTCCTTTAGTCTCAGATCAGTTTTGCTCTCAGATTGGATTATTCCTGATTTTATTCAAGCAAATTCATCCACTTCTCCAGCCGCAAAGGCAGATACAGAGATCCGGGCCAGTGATGGGTTTTATGCACAATCCAGGATTAGAAGTGTAGGAAAGCACAGAAATACTACAATACCTTTGTATATGTTTTCTTGGACCAGAGGTTTTATTTTGCACCTTTTAAGGGTGAACATCGGATCCCATTTCAGATTTCTCTTCTGTTTTCAGCCCAGTTGGACAGAGCTGATAGATTTCAACATCAAAGATGTTCAGAGCTGTGTGAATTTCTTCCACCTATTGTTTTTAAAAAGGCTCAGCACTCATATAGCACCTGAAGCACAATCCTTCTACCAAAGTGACTGGGACAGCAAAGGCTCTGAATGAGTAAACTACTGCCAGTTCAATTATTTTTAATCTATTTTTTTAAAAATCATCAATGCAGAGAACAGCTGCCTTCCAGGGACTGGGGCATCCGACTCCAGACAATAGATTTTTATAAATCTGTGCCCTGACCTCGGAACAGAAATGCATGGTCAGAAGAATGAAATTTGTCTTGCTTTTATTTCAAATTCCTATATCTATTCACCATCTTGATTCTGGCAGAAAGTTGAAATGCCTAGAATAATTCTCTTTTCTCAATTTTTCTGGCTTGCCTTCAAGCAAGGTAGCTAGAAAGACTGGAATCAGAAAAATAATTTCCAACTACTCTAATATCTTACTTGTGGGAGTTACATAAATTGTTGATGCTTGTGCAACAAGTGTTGATCTGAAAAATATGGCATTTATTTTGTGACTTTGTAAGACTTTACTCAGAAAATATTTTTATACATACATATACATGTTTGTACATACATACGTGTGTATATATGTAACACCTGTATGTAACTGAGACCGTTTTTCTCTACCACACACCTACCACTAACCTACCATGTGTTCTATGGTAATACATTAAATGTATATAATTCACCAGTCCTTTGGAAGTGGTGCCTTATCTAAATATACTCAAGCACCCACAAAAAAAAAAAGAAAAAAAAATTATACCATGTCTAAAATGTCAGAGAAAATACCTGAAAATTATTGCAAAAGATACTGAAGAGAGAATATCAGTGTACGATTGACAGTAGTCAAACCTCAGTTTACTCTGATTTGACTTAAAAATTGTATCTACAGTTGAAAAAGTACAGGCACTTTGTTTTCCAAAATCTAGAATTTCATTGCTGGTGTTCAGTGCCACAAACATCTACAGCAATCAAGCAGTAATTTCTAAAATTGTGTTAAAAATTTAATCCGTCTTCCCGCAAGAATTATCCTCTTGACATAAACTCCTGTGCATTATAGTCCGTATCACACTACCTGTTCACGTTCCTGATTTCTTTCTCAAGGCGAAATAACATTCTTGATATAAAAAATTGAGGTATATAAAAATACGGTAAATGTAACACGCGTAAGTAGGAACTGCTCACTAGAAAAAGCAGCTATATATTAATAGTAAGCATTAAGATACACAGATATTTAACATTGTTAAATGAAATTGGAAACAGTACCATTCTATCAAGGATTAACTCTCAGATAAATTTCTACGTGCTTCTGGATTTCTATCCACAACAAGGGAATACCCACTTTAGAGAAAAATACATAAGGTTACATATGTTATGTTCTGCTTCTTAAAAATACAGACAGCATTCCTAGGCACAATCGCTGCGGTGCCTTGTGTATCTAAACTAAAAGGCCTTGAATCTGAGGGACCAGCTGCTACCAAGCATCACATTAACATCTGTGAGAACGGCCAAGGAACGACGAAGACGTGCAGAAGGAAGAGCCAACCTGCGAGGGGGGAGCTGGTGTCGTCTTGAGGAGAAGCAGCAGCAGCCAGGGCCCTGAATCTGAAAAGCGGACTATTCAAATCTTTCTAAACTCAACCCACCATTCCATAGCCTCAGCTTACTTGGAAGTAACCCTGACTTTATTTTCCCACAGACAGGAGAAATCAAGTTTTATGTCATACGAAGCTCGGAGCCTTTCATAAGCAGAAGGATGGCCAGCTTCCTAGTCTCTTAGGTCAGCAATATAGGAAATTATACTGTAATTCGGAGAGGTTTGAAATAAAATGTCTTTTGGCAATGCTTAGACTTGGGCTAATATCACAGCAGTTATTTTGGTGAGCTTCAGAGTACTACGCTGTGGCCAATTAACGGAAAAAGGATGAGATTCAGTTAATCACCCTGGGATTTTCTCTTTGAGCGTTCAGGCCAGACTAAGGAAAAGACCTTGCCGGAGCCCCTACAGCCTCGTAACGCTACTGCCTGTTATTTCCAATTGTTGTTACGGCAGAGCTGGCCTTGCTGCTGTTGTTAAAGGTCAGTCAATGTTTCCACTATAAACTTTATTGCAGATTTCACATAAGTGCATGATTTAAATTTACTCTGGACTAAAACATCATTTTTCTTGACCTGGAAACGGATAAGTTTTCTTCTATTCTTTAAATCCATGCGATCGTTTCGTTGTTAATCTGGGACACCTTCAAAAAAGGTGATCTCTAACCCACATTCCTATTTAAAAGATTTCGAGAGTAGATGTTCCCATTTGGATAACGCCCTCCTTCATAACATCAGTCAGTGGTTTCCTGATCTAGTCCCAAAGCAATATTGGCAGCTCATTGCATGTTATCTGAGAAACTACGATTATCAAGCCTTATTATTCAATAGTGGGTGGGTCACTTCTGAAAAATGAGAATCTGAAGGGAAGGTATTATTACTTGGAATAATTTCAGTTTCAAAACAGAAAGTTGTATTTCGAAATGGGCCGCGCACACAACCAGTATATCAGACACAGTGCAATCCCCAGGCCGGATTAAGAAAAATTATTTTTGCCATTGGGCAGGAAACAAGAAAGCACTGGAATCAAAATCCTGTATTCTCCAAATTTCTCTAGAAATTAAGTACTCCATGGGATATCTCTAGGGCCACTGAACGTCCCTTTAAAATTAATAATCACCAAGGAATTATTTGTAACGTCCCCTCATTATGCACCCACACATGTCTTTCTGACTGAAGCAACGTCCCTCTGCTGTCGATCTTTTGCCTCCCTCTATTGGGAAGAGGCATCTCCGCAGGCTGGAGAAGCAAAGTGTCACCCAGTGCCACCCAGTGCCCTGTCACCGACAGCCCCGGGGGGCTATTGGCCGCTCTGCTTAGCTGGTGAAGCCCCCTTGTCCTCCCCTGGAACCCAAGCTGGCCTCTTGTTCTCCCTTTCCCCTCATGGGAAGATGGGTCAGGGGACCCTGTGCTCCCTCTGGAAAGCAGTTGCAATCAAGGAGGAGGAGGCCCACCAGAAAATACAGTTCTGATGTCACATACATTTCATTGAGGTATTTAAGAAAGGACGGTAGGGACATCTACGAATCTGAAAAAAAACTTTGTGTTACGTGTTCTATTAAAAGCTGTTCACAACTTTCAAGAGGAAAAAATCAAAATATCTCCTGACTGATCATGTTTTTATTCTCAGAGAATTATTTGGTGGAAATTAACCAGTTTGTGAGGTTTCATTCTGAACAAAGCAAACTTCTTTTTCAACGGTTATTTGCATTCTTCGCCCATCCCTATTTTCAGCTTTAAGTCTCTACACACGCACGCACATAGGTTTGCTCATATCCACACCCGTACACCTGGTACTCCATTAGGATTGACTTGGCACGGCCCCAAGAACAGTGCATTTTGAAGCCAACACCCATTTCTCATGCAGAGGACAAACCCACACCTATGGCTATGCTTTCAAACTATCTAAACACACACATGGCATCCGCAGAACTCAGTTGTATCAGAACAACTCGAGGTGTAAATTTAGACTTAAAATGACCTTAACGGAAATCTAATGAAATTTGCACGGCATCAGAAGGATCGGGGTTTGGCTTAGCATGGCCCCTTTGGTGGAGCTTAAGCTAAAACTAAAGTCCCTGTGTGAATTTTAGACCCAGAAGGGCCACACAGGGAGTTACGCCATCGCAACCGCACAGTTCACCAAGTCAGGTGAGAATTGCCTGCGTATCTCCGTCGCAATTAAAAGCAACTTGCATTTTCACGCTCCTCCTCTCAGACCGAAGGATTAGAAACCTGATACTTCACAACAAAGACTAATGAGCTTATGTCTCACAGGCTTCCATGAGCTGGCACCGGAGCCACAGTTCAGGGGATCCTGCACCTTAATATGTCATGCACGTGTATTCAAGTGCACAGACCATCATCTTATCCAGAATTGCAGCTCTTCGGCTTTGTGCTCTGCATCGGCTAGATGTAAGCTGGGTCTAATCTGGGAGGCGGCAAACCGTGTCCATGCAGTGCCATGTTTAAACTAAAATATCTTGTCTCTCAGCAGGGATTTGCTTGGATTGCAGGCAGCGTTAATACAGTGATACCATGTACAAATAAGACTGGAACAAGCTCAAATGATGGGCTGAGCTCATTCGCATCTGCCAGCATCAACCCATACAGCCATGCCTTTCTATTGTAATTAATTAGTATTTTACAGGTCTGAAACTAAAGAGATGAAGACAAGACACTGACTACATAAAATCTCACAACATGCTGGGATCAAATGTGAAAAGGCCCATGCGAGATATCCTCATGGAGAATGAGGTCCTCAGGCTGCCATGCTACCCCATGCTCTCTATTCAGAGAGAAAAAGAATTCACATTTTTAGGCTTGTTGGTAAAGTGGGCTCAGTCCAAACCAGAGGGATAGCTCAGTAGTAAGTTGGCTTTACAACTATTTACCTTTAAGTGAGGCTTGGCTCCCATCGCCCTGACTGAAGTCAAGACTTTCCATGCTTTCCACTTTGACTGACCCCTCTTAGTATTCACCACACCTAAAAGAGCGTGACTCTCGGAGGTAATTCTGAGGTGTGGGAGTATTTAATCCTCCATCTGCTTCTCCAGTTCGTATTTTTGCATCTCTGTACTTATAGGACAGAAAGCCCTTTCCCTCTGAAGCTACATTACACAAATGGTGGGAAAACCACCTGAAACATCCTAACGAAACAAGCTTAAACAGAGCTAACAAGATTTCACTATAAGCTGTATCTGTAGGTTAATTATATTGCGTAACTTAAATGATTGACAATCAGCTATAAAAGAACAAAGGGCGTGCTGAACAAAAGAGGGGAATTTTTTGAGCCATATAACACGATTCTCTGCTCTTTCCTGCTCAAACTCTTAGTGCCACAATGCCACAGAAACCCACAGGACAGAGATGGTCGACGTGACATGAGCTGAAGTAGCATCACTGTCTCAACCAGTTGTATTTCTGTCCAACTAATGCCACTGACCCTTCTGCTTTCCTGTTCATCTGCTAAGGGCCTGACATCGTGTTAATGCTCTGCTTGTTTAGTATTTTTTTTCAAATTGCAATAGGCTGTGCTTTTATTGACTCAAATTACCTGTTCTTTTCTTCTCCCCCCCGCAGATGGAAACTATCTGGAAAGAAACCTTGCAGTAAAAAGAGAAACCAGCAACTCATGGAATGAGCTTGGGGCTTCTTGGGAAGAACAGGCCCAGAGAGCACAGGCTCTTTAGCTTGCACTACTCCACTTTTTTTTCCAAATGTGTTTTTATATAACATGACAGGTTATCACTTCTTGCCTTTGGCTACAGATGGGTAGGACTGCAAACAATCAAATGCAAATCAAGAACAGTCTACGGCAGGCGCGCTATTGTATTGTCATGGCATCACTCCTACTCACTCCGATTAGTCAAAGCACTCCCTTTGGTTTGGTTATTTGGATATTTGGACGGAGGAGCTGGGTGGAGACGGAGCGTGTGGGCGGATGGGCCACCTTCCAGCAGAGCAAACACGCTCCTCGGGGGACGCCCCTTACGACAAGGAATTCCTCGTGACATCACGGGCCGCTTGATGCTGGAGTGATGTGCTCGACCTGGAATTGCTCCCAGTGCGTTTTATAACACGGCCAAAATACGATGAGCAAATCCTACAAGAATAATCAATTTAGAGGCGGGCCTGTACTTTACCAGTATTTTTCCTTCCTTTCTCAATAGTGAAATGTGTTTCAGAAAGGCAGCTTCTGATCCCAAGCCAGACAGGCACATTGACTGTGACTGGCAGTTTTGATTTTGTCGCTCCTCTGCGCAAAATACCAAGTCCAAAAAACGTTTGCCTTTCCAAGACCAATTAGAAGAAACCACCTTCACACAATCTCATAGGATAACCTGATAGTCTCTATGAAAATACCTAGTAGTTTTAAAACTTTAACTCAACCACACTTTAGATTTGAACTTGTGTTTGATATCTAGAAAAGGGCTGACGTTTTCTTAGCTAGTGGAAAGAAAAAAAAAAAAAGGAATAGTAAACCTGGGCTGGATGACCTAAGGAACTGTTTGTCCCATCTAAATCACGAGAAACCCAAGAGATGTCTACTCAATGCTTCATCTTTGAAAACTGTTCACAGGCTGCTGTCATCAGCAACAGACGACATCTCATCAAAATGTAACATGTTCTATAAATCGTATAGTGGGTAGTACCTTTGGGATGAGCAATGTCTTTTTTCTCACGTTTTGGCTAACTGAGCACAGCAATCCCTGGTACGTAGGATCAAACACTACAGTACAAGCAGACCAGGGCTTCTTGGACTCCTGGGCAGGAGCTTTCATACTGATTTTATGTGCTTTACTTGGCTTAGGACAACTGACAAGGGTGATTCCTACCTATTTCTGTTGCTTTGGTTAAATCCTGGGCTACAAAAATCATATTCTGGCATGAGGATATGAGAACAATGTGATGAGAACTGATGAGCTACAGCACACAGTACCTGATATTAAATAAATCCAACCAGCTTGCTTCAAAAAGTTAAAGCTTTTATGTTCTAGAGAAGATGCAATCAAGGAAGAACACACAGGTTCAGCGAGACATCATAACCTGGTATTGGCAAAACAAAATTCCTATGTAAAACTGAGCTATCATTCCAAACAAAATATTGTAGACTGATCATAATCCTGTGAGAAATTTTCCTGTAGCTGAGAGAATTACAGGAGTGTGTATTGTGGCCACATCTCTGTCTTGGATCTGCTTGCAAGGAGCTTGGTGAGATGGAAGAAGAAAAGATTTGGCTACCGGTGAAAAGATTTCTTCCTGCGCTACAAACCAAACTGTAAGCCCAGACACAAACTCACAGTGAGACAGTTTCCAATAAAAAGCAAAATTACAACACATAATTATCTATGTTACTCAACGACCAAAGCCCTCATTTGTAATGAATCAACAGGTTCTCGCTCTCCCTAAAGCCAGAGCCGGGCAGGTCTGACCCCGCTGTCCCCCGCATCCCAGGACACCGTCCTCCCGCAGCCCATCGCGCTTATTGGCGTCACGCTACACAAACACACCCTCACAGGCCCCAACACACCTTTCACGTTATTTTAAACATTTTGCACTGAGGAACATGTGTGAATTCCTATAAATATGTGTAAGAGCTGAGAGGGGCCCAGAGGAGCCGTGGACCCTATGGCGTGAGCAGGAACACAGCTGGCCTGCTTGAAAAGAAACTCGCCCGAAGCGACGCTGGTTCTTCGATGAGCTGCAAACGGGAGGGACATTTTCACATCTGAAAAGTACATATTTTGAGAGGTACAGCTATCGCTCATGCTTTCCCAAGTGGCTCCCCGGCGTACCTAGGTTAGTATTAGAGAGAGGGTGGGAGGAAATTCTGGCACGGGAGAGAGGTAACACTGCTTCACTAAATTCCCCTCTTAATCCCCGATAGTTAAGAGGTTGCTTTAAACAGTATGATGTTTTTGATTTATGACAGCGTGTGTTCTTTATTTAGGTTATTCCTATTATTCCTATCAGTGTACAGTGTCATATTCTCTCCAAAGGGAGCTCTACAGCTGACGAAAGCAGCACAGCTGATGGCCAATTCTGAGCAATCCTTTCTCCTTCCAGTCCCATTTCTCACTCTAATTTAATCAGCTTATTTCGCTGTGATTTTTCCAGCCTGCTATATCATGCTCTGCTCTCCAAGGCACGCTACAGCTAAGACTCACCTACACACTGTGTCATTGGCATCTCAAATCGCTGTTCTGGCTCCAGGGTAGCTATAGGAGTATCGGCATGTACCGACTACCCCTCATTAAAATTCAGCAGCGCCGAGCGGAGAAATTGCACAACCCCGTTGTTCCTGCTGTGTGGTTGCAGGCATTCCTATAATCTTATTATGATTTTTGGGTGGTTCGTGTGCATATTTACACTTCAATTTTCTGTGCCGTAGGTTCAAAGAAGAGCGTGTTAAATAATATTGCACGGCTCTTGGTGCTGGGAAAAGATTCAAAGTCTCCTAGAAAAAATACAAAGCGATAGAATTAAGGCTGGAGCATGCGCTGTTTAAGAAAAAAAATTCTGCAAACTGTTTCTGGGAAAAGTGTTGCCTCTGAAATGTTTCAGGTTAAACAAAAGTCCTTATATTTTAAGCATGATATATATTGAAGCGAGGCCTCGGAGCCCTTTTCACAGATCTGATGCCCACTGTGTTAGCCACTGAATAAATACAAAATCAAACTGCAGTGGCTACCGCAGAGATCTTACAGTCCTGTTGTCTGTCTGCTGTCATGCACCACACCACAAGAGACATCAGGAACCTGTCTATGTCAGCCCTCAGATACCTGTAATCCAGAAGAGCGCATCGGCAAAGCCAACTAAATCTGACAGAGATACTGAGGCCTATTTCCCCATAAGCAATTTTGCATTAAGGGATTCGCCAGAAAGAGATGAAGGGAAAGCACTTCCCTGTTGGTTGTGACAGTTTCTCTGAAAGGATTTACATTGACAACCTAGGGAGAACTCAACATATTTGAAACTTTGCATAATGCTTACAGAACAAAACAGGTGAGCAAGCCTTGGAAGATGACAAGGAAGTGTGCCTGCTAGTGATTCCCAGAAAAATGCTTTTGTCACACAAACTGAGCTGACAGAGAGATAAAAAGAAAAGGAAGGACCCAAAGAAACCCTGACCTGACAAGGGAAGGAGATCGCTCCATGCCCAAACCCCCCAGTCCTGCTGCGTTAAGATATTGGCAACGTCAGCGTTAGCAACTGGCTAAGACATTAGCCACTTCAACAAGATGGCTTGGATCTGGATTCTCAGTGTTATGAGTCATCTTCCCCCTTCAGAAAATGTGTCCACAGCACCCTCGAGGTTTCATAACATGGATTGACTTGTGCCTTCCTCCAGTTTTCCCTGATGGACCTCAAACGAAATGTCTACATCCCAGCATTAGCTCAGGAGGAAAAGACCCTGAGCTCTTTCCACTCTCCTCCTTTTATAATACATCTATATTATTTAGATGTACTTTTATTTACACAAATGTATTTCTATTAATTTCACACTACTATTAATATATATCTTTCATGAATATAATGCACATAGAGATTTAACGGCACAGACAGAAGAGCCCCAAAATCCTGATCTACTTCCCAACGACAAGACTTTATTCACCCCAGCCCTTGGCTTTCCTACAAGGACCTCCAACAAATTCAACAGCCGAAGACAACTGTAGTGGTTTTCTTTGGCATTTGAACACGAGGAATTCAGCAGATGTCAACGCTGGAGGGATCCTGGACAGTGGGTTATACACCTGCCAGGAAGAACCAGCCCCACCTCCTTCCCCCTTCCACTTTCTCCTTCTTGGTAACATGGGAGAAATAAAGAGCAGCAGCAGCCGCAAGTTGCTCCTTTTTGTGGTTTAATGCTAAAGTGTGTGATCTCAGACAAATTAAAAATACTTTTTTTTTTTTTCTTTTTCAGTCGCAAGTTGGCAGGTCCAGCTTTAATGAGGCTGTTGCAGTGGAAGTGAAACAGACAGTCTGAAAGGGGCGGCTGGCACAAATGACTTAAACAGAAAACCTTGTGTTTACTGGTCCAGGATCAAGCAAACCTTGTCGGCCTAAATGCTTTCCTATATACATTAACCTACTTCATTACATAAAGTCCTTAACCATAGGTAAGTGAAACATTACCAATGGGAAATCCATAAAAGCTGGAACTCACAGAGTGGAATGTTTTGATTTATTTTTGCCTCCTCTCTCACAGGAGTCAATCAAAGAGTAAACAATATTTTATCTTTCCTCTAATTAATTATCGGTAAGCTTTTCCCCATCAGACTTCCCACTCGGTGCTGAATAACATGCCTACCCTCAAGAAAAAACTAATCTTTAAATTCCAGAGGAAACACCTTAGCAACTTTTGCCTGGCCCAAGGAAAATAGTCCATAATGCAGTAAAATCTTTATTAAGAATAATGGGCAAGGAAATGGCTAGAAAAGTAGTTTCTGAAAATCCAACAGCAGAATAAACCAGGAAAATGTCTGGGTTTTGCATCTGTATTTTACAAACACCCACTTTCTAGTCAACTGTCTGCTTTCTCACCATATGAATTTCAGGTTTTACTTCATCACATTGATTAAACCTTTCAGGTTTCACTGGCTGCTTTAAGGAAGAAATATCTGGAGGTTTTTTAGAGGCAGAAAAGTACGACAAGGATGCTCTAAGTTGGTACAGAAGCTCCAAATAAAATCAATACTGAAGGAAAAGGCAACTTTTCCATTAGTTATAGCACCTTTGAAATTTTTGAGGCTCTTCTAGAACATTTAAACCCATCCAAGGGATATTTTCACCAGTCTTCATATTGCACAAAGAAATTATCTCCTCTCTTATATACAAGGAAGTATACGTATAAGCATTTACTTAATAAAGTAATCCTTTTATACAAGTACTTTAGAATCTGAAGTTGTGACAGATAACCTGGGAGTCTGAACGTGCTTAAAACTGGAAGGATTTCAGCACAGCTAAAAGGCAGAGATACTTCTGTTTCAGAATGTTTTAAATGGACACAATTTATCTTTTGTAATCTCTCAGCACAGCTTTCTCAAATGGAAACATTCAAGGGTGTCTTTTCTTTGAGATCTCACACATTTTTTTACCATGCTTAATTTTAAAAGGTGGGGTTTTTTTCAGACTTTTTTTTAAATCCGATATCAACAGTGCTGGGTTTGGTTTGCTTGTTTGTTTTTTCTGAAACATTTAGAGTTCATTAAGATTTTTTTCCAAATAAAAATGCCAACCATTTTCTTTCACATTTGGTAAAATGTAGATCAGGGAATTGCTGTTAGTGGGATGTACAATCCAGCAGACAGGACACGCAGAGCTCCTGACTGGAAGCTGATGCACATCTTGTTCAAGTAGGATATTTTGTTTTTCCTTTCTTTTAAACAAATGACAGTGACTTCTCCCGGGTGTTGTAACTCTATCATCACTTGGAATCCAAAATCAAGATTGGATGCCTTTCTAGAAGATGCGTTCATGGCTCAGTCACAGATTAATGTCATAGATAGTTCATTTAGTTGGTAGGAAATAATATAAAAATAGCAAGGTCAAATTCTTGGGCTTGTTCTATACCACAGGTCTGACTGGACAATCATATTGGTCCCAGAGGAATTTTCAATTCACTGTTATCATCAACAACACTAATAATTAATGTGTGCCTGTATTCTTTGATTTAAATCCTGTTTCCAAGCAGTGAAAAAGGGCAGGAATATCATCCGAACAATGAGCTGTTTGAATCCTACGTCACTTCACAAGTAAGGTTTTAGGAATTCTCCTGGCTCTGATGATCCTTTATTGTGGTGCAAAGCAAGGAACTTCAGTGTCAGTACCACACATGAGAGTTTCTCTTTAAATAGATGTCAGGGATCTACCAGATATTTTACACACAGCAGGAGAGACTTTTTTTTCAGCTACATCTGTCAGGTTAGGTTCAGATAATCAGAAGTCTTTGGAAGAACAAAGATCATCCACCTACCTGGTCACCTATCTGTAGAAGGGCAGGGATATTGGAGACAGGCACAAAAATAAAGCTTCCATAGGCGGATTATATCTTCTAACAAGATATAATTCAGGCCAGCTCTCCACTGTGAACTAAAGCACAGGGCAGAGGTCCTCGGTATAAGAGATACGCGAAGTACATACTTAAATAATACAACTGTGTTAGGGCAGCCCTGAAAGTTGCCTTGTTAACCCTGTTGGAAGACACAAACACAACTCACAACTGTTCCAGGTGGATGAATCACCTCGACTGACATCCTCTTGGGAATAACCACACTTACAGGTTTGCTTTAACCACTGCAGAAGCAAGTTGTTGAGTACTAGGATGAGTAAGGCGTTGGCTGTGATTTATTGCTATCCTTCTCTAGAGAGAATAGAAGATTTTTAAGTAGTGGGGTGATAGGTGCTGAATCTTGTCTTTTTCCTTAGATCGATGTTGTTTTTCCCACAGTTTCCTGGACAAGGTATGTCAGTCCCAAGATTCTACACAGCCAGTGTTTCAGTCTGGCAACATGTAAGTTAGCACAACGCCCACCTCCGCTGTGGGAGGCAGCATGAATAACTGGGAGAACGCTAAAACTGCACAGAAAATCATACCTATCATCCAGATTTCTTCAAAAGCTGACGGAGGAGACAGCTGAGAGCTTCACTATATCACCTCTCTCTTGCCAACATCCCCAGCACTGGGCAGTAGGCAAGAGTGCTCCCTGTGGATATCGAAGAAGATGCACATGTGTGTCTTGCTTTGAATATTTCCTGTCTCGGATTTAAAGAAAGCACGAAAACCCAGCCAAGCCATCACCCCATGAAAAGTGTTGGCTGCAAGAGCTGCTGTACTTAGCGGGGGATGCACCAACTCAGCTGCTGGTGCAGAAAAACCTCCCCATTTTTTGTCTTCTGGCAGAACCAGGCACACCAGGCAATGATGGGCTGTCCCCCCAAGCTCCTGCCTCACATCCCCTCCAACGTTACATCCTCCAAAGAAAGCGGCTCAGAAACTCTCCATGGCCTTTTCTGGCTAAAAAGTTTCTGACCAAATCTCCCTCTTACAGGAAAGCCTGCTTCTTGAAAGAATAAGCTCTTTAGTGGCAGCATGACTTTCATTAGAGAGAAAAACCAAGCCAACCAACCAACCAGGATCCCATCTTTAGTAGTCTGGTCTAGATTTTGGGGGAGTCCTTCAAGATTTGAGTCTTTTTTGCTTGGCTTTTTTGTCCGTTACAAGTCTCCCTTTTCTAGTAAGGACAGCAAAAAGTCACACTGGGATAGTGAGAATCATATCTGACATTATCGGAGATTTACAGTCCTTGTTTCCCATAAGAGCAAAAATGTGGAAACACGTGTGCTTGGAGTTTGGAATTCTGGAAGTTTTGGTTCTTTTGGAGGTTTTTTGTTTGTTTAATTGCACACAGGACTAGAAAATAACAAATTGAGTGGCAAACCAAGGAGAGCAGAAGGGAGCAAAACAGCCAGTAAAGGGTTTCCAAGCCCTGCAGCTCTGTTTGCTGGGAATTGTGGCAGACGAGGGCTTTTCAGAGCAAATATCAACCGTGAGGTCCTTCCTACATCTACAACAGCTTTCGAACCTCTTAATCTCAGGACTACCTTTGCAAAGAGTAGCAGAAGGGTAAATCCTTTTGGCTCTGGAGAAATCTCTACGGGCTACACACACTTTTGGCAATACAGAAATCAGGGCCAGCTGCAGTTCTGTATCAGCCATTTGAGGGGAGGATAAAGACCTGGGTGTTGTTTAGTCTGGAGGAGAGGAAACTGAGGAATGAATGTGACAAAGAGTCTTCCAACGCATAGGGATTTTTAAGAAGAGAGGAATGATTAATTGTTCTTCATAGTCACTGGGAAAGAGGAGGAATCAGCATAATCTCTAGCAAAGACAACTTGGGTCAGATATTAGAAAAACATTTCAGCTGCGGCGGTGAAATACTGGAACAGGCAACCTGGGAGTGTGGAATCTCCTTCACTGAAATTATGCAGACAAAGTTTAGATAAATACCACTTGAACAGGCAACCCAGAAATGTGGAATTTCCTTTGCCAAGATTTTAAAGAAAACGTTAAACGTCTGGTAGGTATGGGCTTCGCTACACTTGATCCTGTTTCATCCAGCTCAACGACCTCCAAGGTGCCTTCCAGCTCTCTGTTTCTGTGACTTGGTGATTTATAGGGCAGCGGTAAATATTTGCACGACGGCTACACCCACACCTCGCTGCGTGAGGCACCGCACGCACTGCGAGGAGCCCCACGGACCTAAATGGACGCGGCCATCGAAAGAAACAAAAACGAAGACTCAGTCAAGTCTTTGCGCATACAACAAATCAACAGCAGAAAGACAGGTCTCGTCTCTGCAATCTCGTAACTCACAGTCCAGTCACTCAGCCATGGGGTCATTTCCCATCTGCTGGCTGTAATAGACAATCCCGCATCAAAAATTACATCAGAACCCTGTTGGCATCTTCCTCTCATTTTCCCTTTGCTGAATGAAAGGAAGAATTGCTTCTTGATGCCTAGAGTGCAATCAGTTGCATCTTGCTCAGCACAGCTTAACTTGTATATTTGCATTTTCATATTTTTCCTATTACAGACCTCCCTGCGCTACCGTAAAAAACACAGCCTCTAATCCCCTATTAACCGTATTTAGCAAACCTCAAGTGCTTCCTCCATTTGCAATCTGGCTGGGCTTCAACCCTGAAGCAAATTTCAGGTGGCTGTGGTCTAAACATTAACTCTGGTCTGGAGCGATTTGAATTACAAACCAAACAGACTGTAAATGGAATCCTGAAGTGCAGTCAGAGCTCAGTCTGGGAACCTGGCTTTGTTCTCCTGAGCCTGCAAACCTACTCTTGCACCGCTCCTCAGGCACTCAAAAAATGGGTCGTTATTCACAGAGAGGAAGCGCAGGTGTTACATTAAAGGACTGCAAAGGGAACTATTTGGTACCAACAATATAGATTTATTACTCATAAATTTTTAAAAATTTCCTCGCGTTTTGTGATTAAAAACACATCGTGCTTTGATTTCCTAACCACCTCTTGTGTTTTGCTTCCAAATTTTTGACAGCCAGTTAATGACGAAGTTTTGAAACCGTTCGCCAAAGTCTACTGCACACGCATTTTGTGCGTCGCAGCTAAGAAAAATATTTAGCCACAAATACAGCCCTTTTCTAGCACCGCAACAGTGAAGCCATGATGCAGGCTGTAATTACTCACATCCTCCAACAATACAGACACATCATCTGTCAGGCAGGAGGCACTTGTAAGAAAATAAGGACTAAATTGAGGCCCGTGTTAGTTCTTCACTTAAACTGAAGACTCAGAGGAAACCTACGGGAAGTGGAAAAGACACCTGATTTTGTCCACACAGCTGGCATTTTGTAGACTGCTTTTAATAGGATGCAAGAGGTGATCAGCTAGACCTTTAAATAACTACACGTAACAAACATTTTTAATAACAAACTAAAGTTATAATTATTAGGCAACAAATCTGCTACTGCACTTTCTTTGCAAGAATGAAGCTGCTTATGTGATAAAAGACAGTTGAGCATGAGATGATCAATCACTGAATGTCTAGGACTCAGGAATGCAGCATAATCGTTACGATAGTTACTAGTTTTATATTGCAGGCTGAAATCAATGGGACTTTTCATGTACTGGAAATTAGGAATGTGCTTCAAGAGCTTCCTGAACCAGAGACTTATGTCAAAAAAGGATGAGCATGCGCTGATGTAAACTGCTGAACAGTGTTCTCCACTACTGTCATGGACAGGGGGTAGCATGAATTTACTAGCAGGCCTAAGGTGTCTTTGAAGTATTTGTTCTATCATGGGTTTATGTTACACACTAGTTGTTCCGTCTTTTTATAGCACAGGAGATATTTTCTGCAGAAAACAGGGAAGATAAGGAAGAACAAAATGGTCCTCTTTGAAGGATCCTCCTCTCTTCCCATCTCAGCTCTAGTATTATACCCATATGCTGGCTGCTTTTGGAGAAGCGTTTGTTTTTTCAAAGGCATCCTACAGCATTTAACTCTGCATGGGAAAGTTGCTAACCTTGAGGGATTTCCCACAGCTGCACGAGGCACGACTTCGAGAGATCGCTCCACAGATACCGCTCGTGGCCAAAGTCAACAGAAAAGAGTTTGACTTCTTTCAAGATATACATAGGTATAATGAAGCCTGTGTTCTCCAGCAATCCACACTGTAAGAACATCTAATAAAAAATAAATCCTATTAGGACTACTTTGTTCGATTCGCTTCCTCGTACTGTGCACAGGTAGTTACTGACTTGCTTCTGTGGGCTTGGGACCAGAGCTTTTGTCCAAAGCTTTGCTCCTTTTTGCCCTCAAAACAACCACACTGGTCTGTCACAATGGATGAAGACTTCTCCAAAATTGTTCTTCTTTAAATCTGACTAAAGACTGGTTTTATTTCACTATTTGATGTAAGGCTTGTGTAAGCTGAATGTTCAAGTTCTTCCTAACTTCCCAACATGGGGAAAGGACAACACATGAGAGTATGGCCAGACATTACCCAGGAGGGATGCAAGTATTTATGAATGTATTTATTCCAAGCACTTCTTTCTCTCAACAGTCTTAATACCTTTTTTTTTTGGTGAGCTGGCATTACTCCTCAGGCTGTTTTATTTGTGAGAACACACACAAAACACCTGTTTCCATGCCATATGTGACTACAGGTAAGTTATGTGTGTAAAAAACAATTACCGGTTATTTGCCATTTATTGTTCACTGCTCTTTCTATATCAGATACCTAAATTTACTGTTGCATGGGTAGAAATATCACCACGCTATAAAACTGGAAAACGTGCCATGTGCTACATATTACACTTTCTATCTGCAGGTCTATCCAACAGGAAAAGAAGTCTTCGCAACATCTCAGAGCCAGCAAACCACATCCCTAAGAACCTCATCTAAATGCCTTTTAAACCCCTCCAGGGATGGTGACTCCCCCACTGCCCTGGGCAGCCTGTTCCAGTGCTTCACAACCCTTTCTGTGAAGAAATTTTTCCTCATATCCAATCTGAACCTTCTCTGGTGCAACTTGAGGCCATTTCCTCTCGTCCTATCACTTGCTACTTGGGAGAAGAGACCAACTCCCTCCACACTACACCCTCCTTTTAGATACAGGGCAGTGAAGCTGAACACACCCAAAAACGCACACGCAAGAGATGGTCCATGTTGGTGAAAAATCCACATATGGTTTATCCATCACTTGAGAAAATACCCTGCAGCAGAGAAGTTTGTCCGTTCAACTGCACTGACAAGCTCTGGTAAGAATTGCCTAGAGGCTATAGCCCAAAAGGAAATTTTACATTTTCACCTACGAAAGCAGAGACAAAAAAGAGACAACTATTCTATACCCTGGTTTCTGTACCCCAGCGGTGAAGGTTTGCTGAACGCTCTGCACGGGGCAGCCGAAACTCAGGGTGTTTGGGGAGTCCACGGGGAGAACACGAGAGCTGCTGGAAAACGTTGTGTGTCTCCTGCAGAGCTGTGAGCTGCGGAAAACACGAGGTGTGAGGACATTTCCACGGCTGTGCCCCCCAACAAGAGCCAGGCACAATGCAGCTCTGTGCTTTCCCAAAGACCCTGGCCTGGCCACATCTCCAGCTGCCTCCAAGAGCCCATGGCTGGAGCCTTTCTGGCCCGTGCTCTGTAAGCAAAAATGGTTTCAGAAAAAGAAAACATAATTCAAAGCGGTGCTGTCAGACATGGCAAAGCTTATTTTCACGTGTTTAGTCCCAGCGAGTACAGCTCAGATGCAATCTACATTGTGAGCGCACAATAAACTAATAGTGGAAAATTTGATTAGTATCTACTTATGTCAATCAAGGCCCTTTTCACCGTCCTGCTCAAGGGCCCCTGTGGTTCCTGGTACCAGCACATTCATCACTTCCACACCGAATCCCACCAGCAAGGAGCGGTGAACACAGTGGAAACACTTGTGTGCACGCTGCCCGGTGCTCCCGTTTCAGGCTGACTTTCCTGTAGTACAATCAAGGTGTACAGTGATATTCAGAGGCGTAACGCTGCTTTTTTTCTCCCTCCCTGTGGTTTCTGTGTTACAATTAATCTAATTTCTAGTGACCTGGCAAGAGAACACTTTCCGTGTAATTTGGCAACAACACATCAATGCAAAGCATTGGCTTCTACATGCCAAGAACTGGATTTTCTCAGCTTGGCTCCAGGTGCTAACAACAGGACACAACACAACCACCAACACCAAAGGCTGACTAGTAAGAAAGTATATTTTTAAACCATGGAAATAACAAGTTAAAGTAGGGTTTTCATTCTAGATTATTCCAGTTGTTTCAGGTCTTGGCATCGCAGCTAATCTCTAGACCCACGCTGATTTTGCTATAATTCAAAATGTTTTATAATTATTTCATAACCCATTATCCAAGTACAATTATTTTTAGATTTGTCTTGGATGTGGATGAGGAAAACTTTCAGTGAGAGGCCCCAGCTGCAACCAGAGACTCGGGGTACGGGATAAGACACAGACCTTCCGCCAGCACCACCGCAGGGACCTGGGGAAGTTGCCTCTCTATCCTTCATGCTAAAACACCATAAACTTATCACCCGAGTACAAAAATCACCAAAAAAATCTCAGCCCAGACTTTTAGCGTAGCCTCACTTGTTTGACAAATTAAGGTATAAATAATATCTGCTGGGAAGGCGTTCCCTAACTGCCTAATTCTCCATTCTTCAAGCTTAGGGACTGCAGGTCACGGCAGGCTGTACGAGTATTTCCTTCAGTCCCAGTCCGCAGTGCTTTGGAATCCCCAAATTCTCTTCCCATTTCAGATTCAAACAGATGCTGAAATTAATAAAAAGCTGTCAATCGTATAGAAGTAAAACTAGTAAAGCCGAATTTCGCATCGTTTACCTGCACCACCACTAAAGGAAAGCCCCAGGTTGACCTAAATATCTCTGGGTGCCTTAAAAAAACAGGCAACACATTGGGTCAGTTTAATGTTCAGGACCAACATGAGTATTTGGACAAGTTTTACAGTCTGGATTCTGCTATGATCATTTTTACAAAATTCCTCTGTTATTTTTTCATTGAACTTGAAGAGAGAAACTCAGCTAAATCTAAAGTACTTTTAGTGAGATACGAGCAGACTTTTCGAACACCGTTTTATTTCACACTTAAAAAATAAGAGTCTACCACAGGTATGGGCTGCATGCATTCAAAGAAATGTTATCGTGGAGAAAAAAACCCACACTTTTCATATCTGTGTTTTCCTTATATATAAACATCAGCCTCCACATAGAGTGACTGTGAACCAGAACAGATAATAAGGCCCACAGGAGAAAAGGGGAGGTAGATGAAGAGGCAAATTCACTCCAGTTTTCCTCCGCCCACACTTTTCCGCTCCCCAACAAGCCAGAAGTGCTGAGCTGATGCAGGTTGTCAGTGAATGGTGATGCCCTATAGCGGAGAAGTCCAACAACTCAAAGAAATAACCGAGTTCCAGGAGCTTTTCCTAAAATCTCCTTCTGCCACAGTGACGGCATTAACACACCCAAGCCCAGTCCCTGATTTGCAATCTTAATTTTGATTGCAAAGGTGTTTCACAATCAATTCTATTCTACGAGGGCCCTCCCCAGCACATACAGTTTCCATAATGCTACAACAGTTTTTTTAGGGTTGTAGCCTCTTCTTTTTAAATCAGCATCACTATACTCTATATACACTATATGTAGTGTATATACAGGTGGAATAACTGAGCCTGGACTGAAGCAGGTATCTGTTGTTATCTATAGCATAAAAATAATACAACATTTGTGTATGAACAAGACCTAAAATTTCAATTTCTTTTTTTTTTGTTAAAAACAACAAAATAGGTAGTTTCTAAAAAAATAATTACTTATTTCAGTTCTTCAGTTAAAAACTATAAATTTTTTTAAAGAAGTGAACTTGGCAGGTTTTACAGGATGTTGCCATCTGGGCAACAGCCCTAGGATTTTGTATATTTACCATATTATGAAGAATTAAAATCTGCCTCGGTGTTGTAGCCACCCTGCAGAAAATGCGACCAGCGTGGCGGGAGGGGTGTGTGGAAGAAAAGTGGTTTGGATTTAAAAGGTTTTGGCACCACGTTCAAGGTCTGTGACAAATTTATAAAATGTGTTTTATTAACCACATTAATGGTGTTGCTGAGTGAACCATTGATTTATTTAGGTCCTCTCCAACAAATTTTCAAAGGTGAGTCCAGCTACAAAATACAATAAACCTTGATAAATAAATTACTTGTGTCAGAAACAGGGGAGGGAGCAAGGAAGCTGTCACGGAACAGGTGCTGATGTTTAAAAAAAATAAGATTAATTGCTACAAAACATTACCAAATAGAAAAGGAACCTTTAATTCATCTGGAAACCACGCACACAAAACCTTGTGGAATGAGCACCGTGACATAATAATAATAATAATAATAATAATAATAATAATAATAATAATAATAATAATATTCCAGGTGAACATTTATAGAATAGGATGCAATAACTGAGCACAGGGACTCTAAACTCTTTAAGAGACCACCCTGATGCCCAGCCAGAGGTACTAAAAGGCTGATTAAAGGGATTGAATATTCAGGAAAAGGACTTTACAATTAAACCAGACTCATTAAAAAATGAGTATTCCTACCATCGCTTTTTCTACAGTATAGGGATTCTGGAAAGTTTTCGGAACAATTAGATTTGTGCTCCAGAAAAAAAAAAAAAAGTATTTTGGAAAACCCTCACCTCCAAATGTTTCCATATTGCACCTACATTATCTTACGCTAAGAATAACAATAAAACATTTCCACGGAAGCTGATGGCTTTTCCTGCTGAGACAGTGGTTCTTCATACCCTCTGCACACATACACAGCCCTTCCTCACAGGGTTTACACCAAGACTACACCAGGGGGTTTACACAAAGGCTACACCGGAGGGTTTGCACAAAGACTCCACCATTGCTAAAAAGCCAAGGGGGGAAAAAGGGCTGGTCTGCCCGGCCAGGTCCTGGCCCATGGCACTTCTTGGTCTTCTGGACAACACCAACACCAAGAGCCAACAACCTCTTCAATAATCACGATGGGCCAGAGCCCGTTTGGGATTTTTGATGAGGAAGAGAGTTAGTTACACAGGCATCGGCTGCTGATGGAGCACTTGCCTTCAGAGCCAGGTGAGAGTTTCTGGCCATTGTATTTTCTATCATGTACCAGGCAAGCATGGGATGAGAGAAGCAAAAGATTATCTCCCATTCAGAGGTGTGGAATGAAGGGATAAGAAGGCAAGCCTGTGGGTATATTGAAAACGTAAACTATTTTAACACTGTAAGGAGGAGACGAGACATCTTCAAGGGTTTTCAAGAGTATTTCTACTTCTAAATCCTTCAGATCTGTATGAGAAATGGGACTCTAAATCACTTCTGAGTTGCCCATGGAGTCACATAAGCTTCATAAAAAATCTGAAGTGATTGCCCTAAGTCTTATCAGAAGCCCAGGTGAGAACTAGGAATGAATCCAGCTCTCCCACAGCCCAGCATAACACTTAAAACCAGTTTACTGACTGAAGCGTCCTCCTTCCTACCCTGGCTTCAGCATGGAAACGCTTCAAAGCTCTGGAGTTCTTTGTGGCTGGAAATCTCCTCCTGCACCTGATGCCTCCTGGTTCAGCATCAGCAGAGGTAACACCAAGTGTCAGCACACATCAGGACGGTAACACAGGCCTCAGATAAAATTCTTATTAGCCTGCCTCAACCCAGAGAAGCTTTGACTTTGCCTCTGCTGGCATCAGGATTTCACTGTTCCTGTTTTACCCCTAAGGACTTAAAAAATATCACACAGTAGAACAGCAGCTACCACCAAAAACTTGGACATTACACAACCCACAGAGAGGGGTCTGGCAGCAACGGCTGGTGTTAACTGCAGGATTGCAGAGGGGCTACTTAACAGCAGCTACTTAGCCTGGCATCTCCTGCACAGAGCTATTTCTGCCACAGATGCTGGAAAAATGTATTTGCCAATTAAAATAATCCAGGAAGGTCCCTAATGCCCAAGCAGAGAAGCAGAGCTAAGGAAAACAGCATCTAACATCTTCCACAAAGAATCACAGGAGCAGAAAATATCCCTGACATCTGAGCTGCTCAGGTTGAAAATCCCTCTCTGTTGAAGTGAACACCAAAACGCCTGTTGAATTGAAAAGAGCCAGGATTCACTTTCAGATTCCAGAAACAGTCGTAGCCTCCTTTGGCTCAGGGTGAAGAACTGGGATAGCCAAACAGGCAGCACAATCCGTTCCTGAACAAGAAGAATAGGCCAAATTCAACAATACCACAAGACTTGCTTACATCAGGCCTGGACCAAACCCAACGCCTTCTCTTGCTCTGCAGCGCTGAGCAACAGCTGCTCTTGCATTTGTGACCCTCATTCACAGCCGTGCTGCTGCAAATCCAGAGCACGAAGCACGATCTTCCTAGATGGCATTTATATCAGGGGTACAGAGACACTGGGATGCCAGATCGAGAGGGAATTTTAGGCTTGGAAGAGAATAGAACTGGTCAGAAAGCCCGTACTAAAGCAAAATCTTAAGGCATTTTTTTCCATAAACAAGTGCTAGGAGGTTTTCCACGGGAGCTGTGTTTCCTGTAGGGAATTGAAAATATTGCTTCTGCTGTCATCGTTCTCTGGTGGTCTATTTAATGAGGTGCTTTTGCAGATGACATCCTAAAACTCACTGTTCCCATGGTACCGAACCACCGTCTGGGTCATCGTTCCCCAGGACGCTGACTCACTTCCCTGCCACTGGCGTCCCACGTGCTGTCCCACTGTGTCACGCAAATGCCACAACGTCTTACTTCAGGAGCAGCGTTTGCTGGAACGTGTCCAACATCACTCAATGCACCAAGCAACTGAGAACGTGCACCGCAATCACCAGTTGTTTTATCTTCCCAGCATCCTGAAGCGTAGGAAAACATGTTCCACACAAAGCCTGCGCTAAGAACCAAACATCCGTTGTGGGGGAATTAAAAAAAAAAAAAAATAAAAAAGCTTTATTTGTGAATAGTTTCAGAAAATCCAACACAAGTCTCAGAGATGACCAGCAAAGCCAGATGCCATGTTCCACCAGCCTGGATAAATCAAGTCTGACCCAGTTGTTCCAGTAATGGCTCAAAACAAGGTACCTGAAAACTCAGGTACCCCAGTGGCTGACCCAAGGAGTCCCCAGAACTCTGTGCCTAGAGTGTGGGACCACATTTTGGGAGATGACAAGCTATAGATTCTGCAGTATCAGCACCTAAGCTCCATCCAAAGCCTTATACAGTCAAACTTCAGTGAGCTTTGAAGCAGATTAATTTTAAACATCTACCTTTACAATCTGCCTTGATTAGTCACATATTACTGAACAAACACTCTTCCAAGACTTCATTCTTCCCATTTATATGGGCCCCCATTTTCCCTAAATGGCCACCTCCAGCCTTTTCACAGGTCTGGTTTGGGTCGAGTGAGTTAATGAAAAAAACTGGGTTCTCTCCCATCTCCAGAGACCACAGCTTCAAACCAGCCTGGTACTCAAGCAGGTGCTAAACTCTCAAGGCAGGATAATCTCTCTGAAGTCATCCATTCAAATCCAACTATTTACACACATAAACTTAAGCACATTCTAAGTATGGTGTGAAACCATGGCCCAAGAGCTACACCTCCAGGCACAGTGCCCTTCAGTTATTTTCATCTGGCCATAAATCAGATCTTAACAAGTTATTTCCCTAATTATTAGCGCAGAGAGCTTTAATTCCATCATATTTTCTTGGAGAAACAGACCCCTCCAACAGGAAAGTATGGAAATTCAGTATAGCCTGTTGTCAAAAAAAAAAAAAAAAAAAAAAAAAAATCTTTTCAGCATGAAACATTTCAGAAGACTCAAAACCAGACTTGATTTTCAGCATATGTACAATCGCCATGATGTACATACTTAAATTAGTACATCTGCTTAAATGTGTTTCTAAACCAACATCAGGATAAAAGTTCATTGAGATGAAATTTGGCAGAGACAATTCAAGAAATTTTTTAACGCATTTTGAAAAATTTAATTCAACTATATTTGACTTTACAGAACATACAAAGAATCAATTAAGAGTTTCCAGACGTTTTCTTGTTTTGGTTCTCATGTGGTTTAAAACCAGCTTTGTTTCTTCAAACCCGAACTTGCCAAGTGATTAACAGAAGACTAAGTATTTTCCTAGTTTGTAATAAGACGCTAAAAAAAAAAAAAAATAGACCACAACTTTAAAAAATAATAATTATTGTTGTTTTAATACGACGTTGTGGGCATGCAAAGCATGGGTTTGAATCCTTTGGATGCCACATATTGCAGCTGCAAGCTGGATTTTTCATGCAGTATCAAATAGGAGATATGCAATCCTTTTAACCCCAAGGTGAAATATTTGCGTCCCAGGCGGCCCAGGCAAGGACTCGCGAACTTACTGCAGATGCTGTATCACCGTATCGTGCTGGCTGAGATAACGAACAATCACTCCTTCTGTAGCCACCCCAAGACCAATGACTCCAGGTGTCCATGTCCTCTACCCCACCTTCTTTCACATCATATTATTTATGGCCTTGCAATATTCACATTACAGTAATATCAGTGCTATAGTAACTTCACAGAGTCGTCAGAAATTTTACCCTTTGCTTTGTTCCAAAGCTCAAACCAACCCACAGAGATCGTCCTTAGGGCATCTCTGGGCTTCTGATGAAATCAAAGCAAGGAGCAGGTTGTGACAGAGATGCTGTCAGCCCCATCTCGTTATATATTCACATATTTGGGTTTGCTATGACACACAGGCCAGAGCACCCGGGGAATCGCTCCAAACGGGGATCCCCAAACTTGAGACAAGACCTGCTCTCCCAGGGGATGGAAGACGATGTTCAGCATGGCACTGGTGCAAATAAACCGTGAAAGAACAAATCCATCAGACCAGCTACACTGATGCTAACTCTGCCCATTGAGAACCTAACCCAAGCAATGCAAAGTACGCTAAGTTATTGTATTTTAAATGACTGTGTGTAAGTATACACATTACTCTGTTGAACTTCTACAGCTCATAGCGTGCATATGATCACACACATAGACACGTGTATACATTTAACCCGCCGTTAAGCCCGTGTCACACTCCTGTTCCCAGCACGGAGCGGTGGCTGGGGAAGACGTGCTGCTGAACCAGGACCAGGTCGACACACGGCTAAGCCAAAACCTCTCCCCATCCTACACCCGCACGCCCAGTCGGGGCACGTATGGCCAGGCTCAGCAGCATGCGGGGCCAGGAGGCATGAGATTAAAAAGAAAAGAAATTCAGGAGCGCACATCCCAGCTGAGATCGGGTTTATCTGACACCATCTTTCCTTGGGTCATATATTGACCGCACTTGCCATTTGTTGAACTACGGCTCATGAGTAACTCCTAGGGTTTAACTGGACTCATTAAACTTAAGAAGACATTTGAAAGTAATGTAATTGATTCTGAAGGAATCACCATCCACGCTGGAAACGCTGAAGGCGAAAAGCAGGTCCCCTTGGACATGGCTCTGAGAACAGGCTGAGTCAGCAATTCTCCAGCAATACTAAACACTTCCTCTACCTTCAGGCACTAATTTGTTCGAAGACTTTTGTAAGGTTTTGGCTAAAGAGAACCAGAAAGCCCATGAAAATGTGCTTTACTGGTAACACTTTCCATGTGTTGCCTCTGAGGCAAGAGGCAGGGAATGGTGTGTTTGGAAACACCTCACACTGAAGCGCTGGGGCTGTGAGGTCCGCCCGTGTTTTGAACAGCGCAGCTGTCAGTGACTTCACTGGGGTGGCAAATTTAAAACCCTCTGCCTCTCAGAAAATGTACTTTTCTTGCTCTTTATCCTACACACAACTTTCAGGGGTTCAAGTAAGTGTTACTACAGATCCCTACACTGAAATGCATGAGCGATGCTGTAAGGAGCATCACTACCAGTGCTGGGGAGCAGAACTGCTTTGGGTTTGGTGGTGGTCATTTGTCATTGTTTGTTTGTTTGGGGGGTTAGGTTTTTTTTGTGGTTTGTTTCATTTTGGGTTTTTTTTTTTCAGTGATACGAGTACCACTCCCCTTATTTACAGCACCATCAGTATGGAATAGCTCTGTTAAAATTAGCCACATTATCATCTCAAGGGGAAAAGAAAAAGCAGGCCAAACTTCAAAATTCCCCCAAAAAATAACACTTATTTTAAACAAACAAAACACATCACAACAACCAACCACCAAAAGAAGTCAAGGGCACTCCTCTTTCGTTTGGAGATTTCATTCTCTTTATTTATCCCATGAGAGCTGATCAAAACTTTTCTAAATTTTGAAATTTCACCTTACTTTTGATGCCAGCAATTAAGTAGTTTCAAAAATATGTTCAGGTAAAAAATAGCATAATCACAGGGCAGCAATAATTCTCATTGAGTTGAGCCTTCATTTTAGAAGTGGGCAACTTACAGACAATAGAAGTGGCCCTGTAGTTCCTATACTTAAAAGCGGTATTTTATTCTGACTAATCTGTGTTTCGTTGGCTAAGTAACCTTCTCTCTATTCCCTATTGTGCTTTTCACAAATTTTAAAACCTGATATTCATTGTTGGAAATCTTCAGCTACTATTGAACATCCACAGTGAAGAAACGAGTTGACCATTAATCCTACTTCACCGCTCTGTTCCAAATTCAAACATTATCTTAATTGGTTCATCCTTAAGCAACATTCCTAACCTTTCCTGATGACAAAGACCCAAAATCATACGCAAACCCAGGAGGACCAGTGGCAGGAGGAGAATTTCCCGTCTGTCCTCTCCTGGGGCACGTCCACTGCAATCCACAGCCACGACCTTGGGGACGAGTGGATGCACTGGTGGGACCCTCAAGAAATCCACGCCGTAGCTGTTGCAAGCTTGTTTTTGAAGCAACTGGAACCTATTCACACCAGTATGTTTAAACACAATTTCTTCCAACTACAACAGCCAGCCAAAGTCAAAGCTACACCACAGCTTGCAGTAGCTGTACCTTAAACTAATGCCATTTATAGTGCCAAACTATGCTTGAAACTACAGTCTCTGAGATGTTTTCTTTTTCTGTGTCATAGTATTTTAGCCAATTTGTACTAGCCCGAAATCATGGGAGGAATTGACTTAAACCAAACAATGTTTTTACCAGAAGCCAGACCACCAGCTGTTACTCCAGGTGAAGATATCGCTACTGCGTTTCACAATGTTACCTTATTTCAATTTGAGGTTCAATATAGACATGACCTTCTTCTCTTACTCTGATAGACCGGCAGAGCACATGGCATCCGTTCTTTTTTACACTTGAAAAACTGAAAAGATCTTAAATGCAGTAAAGAATGACAAATCACAAAGGAAAAGCAGTTGAGCTTGGAAAAGAGAAAGTTGAAGTGATCTGTGATAATAGCCAGGATCAGTAGAGAATTTAATGTCCCAAAATGTTCGCTCAAAAGTGGTTTGGGTTGGATTTTTTTTTTTTTAAACCAGATTTGTAAAATTAGTGGGTGAAAGAACAAAGACTGGGGAGGACAATGCCCTGCAGAGCTCCCATGCGCAGCCAAGTGCGGATTTGAGTACAGGAATTCCCAGAAGGTTTGTCCCACACGCAGTATCTTATGAAGAGTGCTCACTTTGGGCACATTTACACCACAGGACTGGATCCTGGATGAAAACAGAGCTAAGATTTGTCTGCTTGCAGTCCTCCATAAAAGCTTGGGGTTTATTACATTTCCTATTTGATGATTCCCATTCCTAGACCTGTCTGGTTGTTGCATATACATTTTAACACCCAGTGTTCTAGTCACAGTGAGATCCCGCTGAAGGACAGCCAGCCTTGTCCTAATCACACTCACTTCTCTCATTCACACCACCCGAATGGCTGCACTCTGCTTTTATTTCAAGCCTCCTCTATTTTTCCTTTCTCTCTGTGCAGTCACCAGGTCTCTTTGAACTTGGGAACTAGACACAATAAATAATCCAGAGAGATGAAATGCAACCCATTTTCTCCCGCTTCTGTTATTGGCTTTCACTTTTTCCTGGGTCTTTCCACATCCCCATTCCTCCTCCTACCCCTTCCTCCACCCCACATTTGCTTTTAGGCACATGAAGGGGGAAGGAGAGAAGGGAAAAGAGGGGAGCAGGGTCAGCAAAGTCGGGCTCAGGCTTGGCAATCCACCGCCCTACTAACTTGTTGCTTTTCCCTTCCTGCCGAGCTGGTGCTTCGGGCTCTGAAAGCTGCACAGTGCCATTGTCCCCCTGCCAAGGCTCTTTCTCCAGCAGGCCAGTCCTCATTAATGAAGCCCAGCTGGGCCTCGCTGACCTTGTCCCAGGTACCCCAGGGCTGGCAGCAGCTCCTCGTTAGACATCGGCCGCGTTCGGCCCACTGGAGGGTGAAGGTGGTGCCCAAGGGATGTCGAGTCCGGCACGTACAAGCTGCTGAGGCAGCTCTACACAAGGGACGCGGGTGGCACCGTTTCCCACATGTCACGCTCGTTACGTGCGGCTTCCCCAAAAAGGAGCTACAGGCACCTGCAGCAGATGATTCAGCTCCAACAGAGGAAGCTTATATGGTCTCGAGGTAGTGAAGGAAACTAATCACGCTGGTTCTAGGAAAACAAATAAGCACTGAACAGGTGCCAAAAATGACTTGGCACTTCCAGTCACCTTGCAGTTCATTTCCAGTACAAGCTGGAGGCAAATACAAGATTTTTTTTTTTCCTGTTTTACATGTGTCACCCTGCAGAGTTCTTAAAAATAACAAAGGACAGAGGAGGAAGGAAGCAACACCGAGTAAGGGGACAAGTGCATTAGCCCTAGCGATCTCTCAAGGAAAGCAGAGCTAGGGTCACGTCTCTGGGCGCTGTCACCAGTGTCACCACAGCCGCCACCAGCTTTCCCCAGCTCTGGTGTCCACACGGCCGCCGGCTGCAGAGGGAGGTGAGCGGGGAGCAGGTGGTTACCCTGGGTACAGCAAAAGGCCCTCACGCTGACAGCCGGGAACCTCGGTTAACGCTTTAGTTAATAACGCTGCGGAGGTTCACGCAGGGCAAAGCAACACAAATGGGACAAAGCTCAAAATTTATCAGCGAACTAGTACCAGGAGCATGGCAGAAGGGGGCTGCTGGGTTAAAATCAAATTACTTCGAAAAGAAATAAAAGAATACAAGCCGTACTAATGATCATAGATCTGGAATACAAATCACAACAGGCTACTACTGTTTATAATGTTGACCTTGCTTTTTTTTTTTTTCTTTAATTTTGTAAATCTGCTGTGAAGGACAGACATACCACCTACTGCCTCGTCCATCAGATGAAGGACTGAAGCTATTTTTGGCATTCGTTATGGTCCAGGTGGCCCATCTGGCCTGATTCACTCGGCCAGTTTTCGTTTCCATCTGGGAATTTTGACCCTCCTGCTTTCCAACTAATTGTATCACATTATCTCCTTTTTGTTCCCCACTTCCCTCGCTGCAAAAGGTTGCAAAAATCTCATGCGCTGTGTTAGAAAGTCTCAATTAACCTCTAACCCTGCTTCAGTGCATGCGGCTTGGGTTACTTCTCACACCCAACCGTGGGCCCATTAACACGTTGTCGTAAAACAAAAACTGTTTTGACGGGCTGTAATTGCTGCTAAGTGATGCTGAACAAAGGGGCTCTTGTCCCGGGGCTCAGCCCCGCTCCCAGCCCCGGCTCCTCCCGGGACCGGGCTCAGCCCCCCCGGGTCTCTTTAAGCTGATGAGCTGATGAAGGAGCCGCACGACACCCCGACAAACCTGGCAGTGCTGCTGACAGCCCCCCCAAGACCCGCAGAAAGCTTTGGGGTGGTGGGTTTTACCCCCCTGCTTTCCTCCTCCTGCTGCAAATATAATTAGTTTATGTTAGCTGGAAAAGGTCGGAGGTGGCGGAAGGGCAGGGCCCTTTTTGTTTTTAGGCAAGATAGTGGAATAATTGCTTGACGCTCAGATCTGCAGGTGCTTTATGAAGCTCATTTGGCCCTGGCAGCCTGCGGTGAAAGCTGATTTCCCTGCAAAACGCCGGATTCCATGTGACAGGGTTTATTTGCTGTGGCAGGAGTGATTGTCCATTCATGCCACTCATCATTAGGGTACCTGTTACAGTCAACACTTACCTTAGCCCCTAGTCCTTTTAGCACTCGCTCTCCTGCTTCCCCAAGGCTGGATATCTGGATATCTGCAGCCGAGGCAGGACCGAGCGACCGGTGCCTTCCCAGGGAGGGTGTGAGGATGCCGTGGGGGTTTGTGCCCACCCACTCTCCTCCTGTCCCACCAAGGACACCAACAAAGCCTTCAGAGGAAGGGACGGAGCCACAGGGCACCCTGTATAGACCAGCTCGGCTAGCTCGACTGCAGCTCCAGGAACCCTGTGACAAGTTTCTTGGGTGAAGCAGGTATTTCAGGCCTGGGCCACCTCTCAGTGAAGCTGCAGTATCGGTTTTGCCACGTGTGCTTACTCAGAGAGCTATAAATACACACAGTTCAACAATAATACCACGGTAAAAGCCCCCAGGCCATGGAAGAGACAGACTGAGCATTTCAGAGCCCTCCTTCAGGCTGAAGCAAGGACTTTGCTGGAAATTTCAGTCCCTTACGCCCATTCAAATTCAAAGAAATTGTCAGAAATAACTCCAGAAGATAGTTCCACCTGTTTGAAATGGTGCATTCTATTTCTCCAGAAGATAAATAGCCCTTATTCCCCGCACACTGGCCTGCACAATGCTCTGGATGGTCACCCCATGCACACACTGCTGCTAACACAGAGCTGGACCACAAGGGTCAGCTGTGGCTCCTTTGTGACAAGGACAAACAGCCAAGACCTTGCTGCCTTCCCATACAGTCTTTGCAGAATAATTCAGTTATTCCTAGAACCTTTACTACAGCAGCTACCTGGGATGTCCTGAATGCCACACAAGCTCCCTGCAGAGCATCTCGTCTCGCACTCAAAGCACACCTTCTGCTGGCAAAGTCCTGTCCCCAAACCCACAGCCCCCGCAGGCTGGGGCAGCCTCTTCCATCATCATATACCATAAGTATCTAGGTGGACCAGGACAGATGTAATCAGATAGCAAGGACACTGCAAGGCATCCTATCTTGTGTTTGCAGCGCACACCCATAGCCCAGATACACCTGACAGATCCCAGATAGACAGTGCTAGCACATCTCCTCACCTCTCTGCTATGCCAAGGCAGAATCATTTCTGCCTGTGTTGTTCTAAACAGTTATTTTCTATCTTGTTCTTAAATACGTGCAGTTCTGAAATACGGAGCCTCCCTGGCAGTATATGGTTTTTAATGCCACAAAGTTCCTCCCGCTACTCAGCCTGACTCACTCCGGATGCAATTTAATCTCATCGTTAATTGTCCTACCTGCTACCTGAACAGAATTTCCCCCCTTCTGCAGAAGTCTATACATGGTAGAAGATCCTCGTTACACACTATCATTAACTTCAGAGCACAGCCAGAAAACTCATTGCCACAGTGCCACCTCATCCCTTTGTGCAAACCAGCGATGCTCAGTCACTGACTATGAAAAAATAAAAGCCACTCCATCTTTTTCAAAATCCAAACATCCCCCCCATTCCTTCTATTTTCTAGTGGGCTGTTATTTTTAATTCTTACAGTAAATAAAAGCTAAACAGCTTCAAGCATTAGCATTTCAAAGCAGCTTGTGCTTGGAAACACACCAAAATAGCTATACCGGATATTCTGGAATAGCTGTTTTGGTTAATTTCCAGGAATAGACAAACCTTAAGATTTAACCTCCTGATGCTGCCTGCAATGGGTTGCTGACCCCGAATCCCAGCACTCACCTCCTGTGCCTGGAGGTACCACCTGGCTTTGAGGAAAGGAAACTACCACAGCCAACAGCTACATCTCAGACATTTTCACATCAGCATGTATTTCTGGCTTACTGCACTCATTACTGGTTTATATCTTATTTAGCTATTTATCTTCTGGCTGAGGAATGAAGTTTCTACAAACATTATCTAAGCGCTGATTAATAATGCACAGATATTTCCTAACAGGTATAAACTGGCACTTCTCCATTGGTTTGCACAGAGCTACTTTAATTTATATCAGGTGAGGATCTAGCCTGCTTAAGAGTGTGCTAACAGAAGACAAAGCCCAAATATGTTTTCTGTTCAGCGATAAAGATTGCATTATACGGTGCATGTAGGATATACCTTCTCAGGAATACGATCTTGGCTGTAGCATGTTCTGGGCACAACAGCTAGAAAAGTTTGGATGTTTTCAAGCAGGGGTGGTTAGAAATTGCCAAGAGCTGCCACTTGAGGCCTGAATTTAGGCAATTTGTTATTGCCTAAGTAACAAGTGCTCTGATCCAGCAGGATGGTTAAAGCAGACAAAATCAGGTCTCTGGCTCATGTTTGCAGCAAGGGGAGGCAGCCCCTGAACAGAGCACACACCGACGAAAGCGGGGACCTCAGAACAATCCAGCACAAAAGATAAGCTAGTGCTGGCTAAAGACAGACCTGGGCACAAAAGTGAGAAAGTAGCATTTCTGTGCTGTTTTGGAAAGCTAATATTACATACTCAGGGAAGCCTTAGATTCCAAATACAGGCACAAAGAAACCGAAGTGCCCAGCGGGTGGTGCAGCCCTAGAAATGTCTGTTTTCTGAACCAGTGAGGGATTGAAGTTGAGCACCTGAAGTCACACCTACCAGCCCCACCTCGGACTCGCAGCCGTCACACGGTGCCCTCCGCCTGTATTTCACCCGGGAGCTCTCAAGTCTGCCAGATGAACACCTACAGCCGCACTCTTCCTCCTCCTGCAGGTCAGGATTTACGTCTTTAACTCCATGAGGAATAAGCCCCTGCAAATGTGACAGGTTACTTCTCTTCCTGGCCTTGCTGGGTGACCCTGAGAAAATCCCTTTTTTTTTTTTCCTGTTCTTCCCATTCTTTTCTGTTCCTCCTTCTCTATACTCACACCTGTCTGTCTTTAGGGTGGGATACATCCATCCAAATGCAGATAGCTGATGCTAACTGGAACTATACGAGAAGCAGCAGAACTACCTTTTCGAGAAGATTCTAGTGTTCTGCATTAAATACAGCTGCCTATAGGATCTAGCATGCCATCAGTACCACTGTGACGGCTGTTCTTTGACTAAGGCTAGAGAAACAATTTAAGGCATTCTCCATGACAAATCAGAATAGCGATTTAGCGATAAAATCCCAAAGCAAACAAAATAAATCATTGGTAACTTGCTTTTTATGTTGAAAAGTTCTCCACGGAGACAGAAGATGCATGATTCTTTTTAAAGGTAAATGTTATAGATATTTCTGTGACTAGACATTGCAAATTGTATAAACAGTGAAGGCAAACGATGCACTAAATGCATTTTTAATCTTTGAGGAAGATCACACTCATCTCTTCCCAGGGACAGCACTAAAATCAAGGAGAAAAGGTATGAGCAGTATTTGATTGTAATATCCCAACCTCTTGCCTGTAGAGCTGCAGAATTTTCCTCTGTCCCTTTCTCCTGTGATTCACCAACATATTCCACTGAACTGCTAAAGCAAAGCCTATAATTACATTATTATCTTCATGAAAGGAGTCTAATTGTAGGACAACAAATGCCAAGCATACAAAAGATTAGTTGGGTCTTAAGAACAGATGATGATACCTTCCAAGACGTGCTCCTTTTCATATGTGGAAGATTCAGATGCCAGTTTCAGATAAGACTGAACCACTGACACCTTCTCAAAAAGACATCTGGAAGAAGATGGTATGTGGTGAAGAGGAACAATAAATTAACTACAAGAACAACGTCATTTTCCCAGGAGCAAGGAAAAAAGAAGACAAATTCGACTGTATGCAAGTGGACTTCCAGCACAGAAGTAAAACATATGGGAATCAGTAGCAGAGGTGGGAGGACAAGTGTCATACAAAGGATGCGGGGAATTTAAGCAAACTAATAGCTGTGGGAAGATGAAACAAAGATGACTCAATTGTCAGGCAAACAATGTCCAGTTTTCCCCACAGCCATCGGTACCAGTTATTTGATACAGATTCCCAGTAAGCTGGCTCAAAATAGGTCAGAGAAGCGTACCTATAGGTTGAGCAAGTCCTGTGTTAGAGATAATGTGAGCTCTCACAAAGGACGGCTCAGCATCTGGAGCACAGCTCTTGGGAACATTTACTGATGATCCAGGGCACCGATGCCACCAGATTCACCAGCTTGCCTCAGTCTGTGCGAGTATTCTCAGACATTCAGACTTGAGCAACCTCCAGGAAGAGTTTTTCAAAGAGATGCAGCTTGAATTGGTCTCCTAAACGCACAAAGCGACAGCCTTCAGCTCTGTCACTTCTAAATTCAGTGAGGTCTTCCAGGAGCTCTGCCCTAAGGAAGATCGTGGAGAGCATCACATAGGACTCATAAACCAAAACTGCTATTTTTTAAACTGTTTGTCAAGTTTGTAATAACTATCAGATAAAACGATAGGTCCACTAAAGCACCTTGATTCAGGTGCTTGACTGGAGGGAGAGTACAGAATTATTTTCATATATACAAAAATATAAATCAGAGCTATTCGTTGATGCCTTGGATCAAGCAATTTGAGAGCAAAGCTTAAGGAAGCGTCCACTCTCGTAGCAGAAGAGTCACCCACCCCATTTCTAAGTCTGCTCACACATTTGACTCTGTGACCTCCCACAGCAGTAAGATTGACAGGATAAATAATACGCTGCACAAAGTGGTACAGTAAAGCCTCGTTAACATTCCTAATCCATGCACCCCATAATTCACACATGGAAAGCAGCAGTCTCTACCTTCTTCTCCGCTAAAATTCAAGAGATGGCTTTAAGGAGGTCTCAGATTACAAAGAGTTGAGGAGTTGTACAAAACATGCTCCTGGACATTTCGTCCTGTACATGAAAGATGAAGAGAAATCATCGCAAAGTCTGCTCACACAACAATGGACCAAACCCACAGCTTTACAACCATTTCCACAGCTGTTAGTATAAATGATCAAAATATTATTGTTTTATTTTATGTTTCCTGTTTCATCTAAACAAGCTCAGTTAGTAGGGTTATTGAAAGACATCATCCCACTGTGAAAGGAAGGAGTGACCTGTTTCTAGCGTTTCCTCCAAAATTTGAAAGGCCTCAGGAAAATTCCTTTTAAAGACTTTCACTGGGAAGTTAGCTCATTCTGTAACTTGAGTTTCCAGCTCACACAGAAGAGGAATTCTTAACTGAAATGGGTGGGCTTGTTCGCTTGCCTTGGCTGCCCCACAAGCAAGACATGTGAGGAGTGACTAGATGAGAACTGCTAATTCTCCTCTGTTTTCCCATAACTCCTGCTGGGCAGCAAGAAGGACAACAAAGTTTTCCTGGACCCATTAAAACATAGCTGGTAGAGCAACCCAGCCCAGTAGAGCTGTCCTGAAGAACTGGGAGCCTCTGTGAATCAATTCTTCCACCAGGATTTCCAGGAGAACTGTTGTGTCATTTCTGGGCCCAGGAGAAGTTCAGCCTTTGTCCTCACTACAAAAATAAGTGGGTTACTCGTCTACCCAAGTCAAACAAGCTCACACCCTTTCTCTCTTCATGGGAAGAAGAGTGGGGAAGATCTTGCACAATCTCCTCCTCTTACTCATTTTGTGTCCTCAGCGCAGCCAACCACAGAGCTGGGGACCACAGCCAGAGTCCACAGCCGTCATGGGCAACATCCTTCTCAGATCGAAGAGAGTAAAACCTGCCAGAGCCTCAAAGCATCCAAGAAATTCAAAACCTGCTCAGGTACAAGACAAATCCTGCCTATCTCTACCAATGTTCTTCTACTGCATTACCAGAGCCTGATGAAATGAAACTTTCCTGCTGTGTAGGGCAATAATATCTGGTCTGCTGGCTGCCCTTACTTAGCTCCACTAACCTGTAGCTTACAACTGCCTGCTTAAAAAACAAGCAAGCAAATCCTCCAAACTTCCACTTTAATAATTAAAATAAATAACTGGAAATGTAAACAGTTTTGCAACACCACATTAGCATTGTGCATTACAGGAGGACACTTACCCTAAAGCTGAAATTAGGCTTTGGGGTCAAGTGCCTCAGCTCCTCAGTGGACTCAAACCAGTTAAAGCTACTTCATTCTTAATTCCTCCTCTTGTTGCTGCTAACAGAAACTACTCAGAGTCAACAGCAACTTCATCATTGTGTTAGATACATAATCCCCCCAACACATGAACGATATCAAAATACCACCACTGCTACCTGCCCCAAAATGCTCTCGCTGCCAGTTGCTCCTCAGCAGGAATGAGCCACTATCCCTAGCTGCTCAAAATTTGTTTTCTTCCCTGAAGATTTTGACTCCTGTCAAAATCAAATATGAGTTGTCTCTTCTTTTTAAATAAAAAGTGTTTCTGGAGTTCATGTTTCTTTCCTTATCACCTTCTGCAGCAAAGCAGAAGATTCAGACGTAAAACCATTCAGCTGCTCAGGTAAGATTGAGCTGGTTTTGAGGTGAGAAGCAGGACTGATATTAAACCTTGAAGCATCTGCCACACATTCACCCGTAATCGCTTCAGAAATAACTCACGGATTAATAATCCCGTTAATCCTTCTTCTGTCATCAGACTAACCTTCCTCTCTAATCCCGATGTAAAACATGGAGCTGTTTTGCATCGCTGCTCCTGCCACAAACCTTGAGCAAGAGACTGAGTTTACTGAGGAGTCAGACTCAAGGCTGAGTCTGATGGAGTCCAGGAGAGTTTACATGGGGCTGAGACGGGATATAACCCTTATGCCTTCTTGGCATTTACTAAAATAATAAAACAAGCCATTCCTTGTATTAATAAGCACCTCCCTTGGAAGTTATCACAAGAGTAGTCCTCTCCAGCTCACCTACTCACAATCTGGCTGGGATGATGAGTTTTGACTGGTCTGCATCTCCTTACCCAAAGGTAACTTTGCGCCTGGTCACAGTGAAGGAGCAGCTACAAACCTCTTTGCTTCAAAAGGGCCAATTTTATACAGACAACTTTTATTCAGAAAAGGTCCAAAGTGATTGGTTAAGCTACAGAGCCCCTCTAACATGACCACCAAGAAAAAGGCAAAAGTCACAACCGTTAAAGGAATCTATTTCTGCCTCCCCGCTTATTGAGTTAAACCTTTCTCCCCAGAACACTACTATTTGTTTTTTCAACTTGTTATATAAAAGCTGTTCCTCTTGGGGAACACCACACATACACACACGGATAATTACTAATAAATTATAAAACTCTGGATTACACAAATTAATTCTGGCTTAATCTTGCCAATCATAATCTGCCAACAAGTTCTCAGGTCTAGCCATCACATTTTTTGGTCCAACTAAAAGCAGGAATTTTAATACTTATATTGCAATTCCATGTAATAAAGACTGAAGTTCAAAAATACTGTCATTGTTAAAAAATATTTAAAGTAAGCTAAAAAGCTTTTATTTTTAGTATTTATAAAGGAAATCCTTGCTATTTTTCTTGGGAAATCAAGTTTGCGCACCTACCTCGAACATAATTCACTTCTATTTTTTTCATACCTATAAATTGGATTTGACATGTCTTCCTTTATTAAGCTTCTAAATTTGTTCTTGAGTAAATGTGTGCTTGTTTAAAATAGTTTAACACAGCGGTTCAAAACTATTGGCGCTGCCAGGGCAGAATTTTGAACTTTACGCTCCCATGAAATGTGTGGCCTTGACCTTGCCAAAAACTCTGTTTTATGTTTAAAGGGTCACAGATTTAATAATGGGCTGCAAGAAAGATTTGCCCTTAACTACCTCCTGTACTTTCCTCCTAGTTAACAAAACACTTATGTCTGCAGTGGATGCTGTAAGAATTGAATGAGTTATCTAGGATAATCTGTCCACATTAGCAAATGGTGTCCCACTAGGTCAATACAGAAATTAATTGTGGGATTCTTGTCAAATCCACATTGTTTCCTGGCGCAGTTGCAAGCCACTCAATTAGACACCTTTCAAGGCCTTTTGCTGGTCTAAATGTAGCTAATTGCTCCAGTTCTGGATGGGGATGATTCATCTCCCAGATGTCTGGGCCCTCTCCGCAGCTCTGCTCGGCTAATATCAACACATGCACCCAGCCGACAGGATATTCTTGTGAACAGGATATTTTTACTCATGCCTCCCTTTTATATGATTAATCCCAAACAAGGAAGGTCTCCTGAATCACGCTCTTGACACGGCAGCTCCTTTACGTCTGCTGGCTTCCCACACACGAGGGACGGGGCATGAATGCAGCCTCTTTGTCAGCGCTCTCCAGGTGCAGCACTATTCACACTTGAGCTTGACAGCGTAACATAACAGTTTTTATTTGCCGGTCTCTTCTGTCAAGTATTCTTTTCTCTTCTGCTGCTTCCTCATTTATCCATATATCAGTGGCAGGGCTGGCCAAATTGAAAATGAATGAAGCACAAAGACAGACTGCAGTTTCCACAGCGATGGTCTATGGGAAAACAGCGCGCAGCTTAGGGTTGGGGTTTTTTATTATTATTACGGAGTCCTCAGAGGTCACCGGTAGCACTTGTAGCTGCACATTCCAGAGGAAAAGACCAAAGCATCTGGTCCACTGGCTACCAGCTTTTGAGGAGAAATCCTCATGAGCTGTTGCTTAAGAGCCATGGAGGAAGCGTGGGGAATTAAAAATATAATAGCCTTTAAAACCTCTTCCCAAGCCTCTTTTGTGTGTGAGTAGATTCAAGAATAAAGGAATCAGGGAGAGAGAGGCAGATCAGCAACTCAGTCCCCTCGGTGCAGGATGCAGCGTTGTATGTGGGATGTGTGAGCTCCCAGCCTTGGTGGGTGGCTGCAACACGAAACTTTAACTACATCTGGTGCAGCACCTTTGGCTATAAAAAAGCCAACCTCAGCGAGGCTCCCAGTGAGAAACACGCCCTCACCTGCCATGAACACAACCAGCCACCGGATGTCTTCATTGCTCCATGCCAATACTCATGGAAAAGCATCTCCCCAGGAGGGGAAAATGAGGTCTCTTAAGGATGGCAATGCATAAAATGACACCTAGAAGAGCTCAGCTCACTCCAGCATCACATCTGTGCCTTAGTCAGAAGCGACGTGCAGTGGTTAGAACATCAGCTTGAGGAACAGGTTTTTGTTCAACACAGCGCTGACTGTCCCTGGGACCTTCACTTACGAGATAAGTCATCTGAGCTTCTCGCACAGCAAACCAGAACCCCAGATACCACCCACTTGTGCAAGTATCAAGGTAACAGCGCAACATCCAGGGAACATTTTGTGATGCTGAGGCCCCTACTCCAGACCTGCAGCAATCACGGTCAGGCACTCGCCTTGCCTGTGCCGCTGCACCGCAGCCCCATGGAGGAGCAGCACGGGCCACCCGCAACAGCTGCTTCCCACCCAGCTCTGCACATCTGCATCCAACTTCAGAGGAAAAGAGGGAGCAAAATGAACTCAATTTCTCTTATATATACATTCCTAGACAGAGGGACAGCCACCACAAGCTGTAGATGTAACAGGGTGGGAGGCAGAGGCCAGCACTGAGCTGACAGCAGCTTTGGGAACATGTGGAACAGAAATGCAGCACCTACCACGTCCCTGCAGGCCCCTGGAGTGTGTTTGTCAGTTGGTTAATTTATCTGGTTTTCTTTTTTTTCCCTCTCCTAGTAATCCCCCCTTTCATATTTTTGCTTGTCAATCCTCGTTCTTGCTCCTCCTCCTTTTTACTAGTGTTCGTAATTCTGGATCACACTCCCTGAACCATCATTGCTTCCCGGGAGCGGTGCTGGGCACAGAGCCCCTAAAAATCCCTCTGTGCACCCTTGACCTCTCTGTGAAACAGGAGAGAAAGCTTCTCTCACCTGGCTCCTCATCCTTACCAACACCTACCTCCAAGACAGCTTACACTTCAGCCATTATTGCCAGGCTGGGCTAGAGATGCTTCGAAACAACTAATTGGAAGCAGCTACTACAGGCTGTGGTCCAGTGCGCTCTGCTCCCCAGCTTTAAGTGTCTTCATTTGCTGGGACAGACCTGGAAATGCCTTTTTCGATCCCGTACCAGACAGGTTTGCTAAGGACACGCTCAGGTAGGAAAGGCTCAAGAGATGTAGCCTGAATACTAAAACTAAAGCAACACATGATTTCAGTAAAACATATTTTTGAGATCTCAGGAGGCCTCAGCATAGCATTATAAGGAAATTTATATTTCTTATCAAAACTATTCGTGTGCTAACAACTGCATAGTTGTTTAAGTGCTTTCATATGGTTGGGCCTATGTATGCTATAGCAGCCATTCAAAGCCCTGCTGACTCAGAACTTTCCTGGTGATTCCACTATCCCTTGGGGGAGACAAACTCCTACAGCACTAAAAACAACCTGCTTAAGGTTTTCTGCTCTTATTAACTCCCTCGGTATCACAATTCTATTCACAGAGAAATGACAGCAACACTAAAGTCCCCGTTACTTTTCTAATTTCCCCCATACTATCGTACGTAAGTCATTAATACCAGGATTTTTTTCTAGGTGCAACAAATTAATTAAGCAACTTAGACACTTTCCTACAGTGAGCAGTCTAATCATTTTTTGCACCTTCAGTGCAAATGGTAAAGCTGTCACTGGCTAGCAGACGCACTATTTTCATTTCTAAGGCAGTTGAGGTCCCGGAGGCAGCAGACACAGTGCTCAGGGCAATGTCTTCTGGCAGGAACACCAATCTTTCCCATCCAAAAAGTAAGCAAGGTCTGATATTTCCAGAGGTTGCTCTGTGATAACCTCTTCAGAGGCCAAACACACAATGTCTTAAGTCTGGAATCATATTTGTTAGTAAAAGAATCAATGTATTTAGTGTATTATTGCTCCACTGTTATAGAACAGCAAGTGAAAGTAACTTTGGTGTGATGCTCCTTAACACAGACTGTAAGTATTAGCAGTAAAATTGACGATACATATCTCTTCATTTTATTTCCTGGATGTTTTTCTTTAATTATTTAACATGTTCTGACTAACGATCATCATCTTATGCTTGCTTTCTGGAAGCCTGACAGTCCGATACAGGCATTTTCTCCTGGTCTCCATTTCAGATGGAACGTTTCAGGCACTTTAAGTGCTCCAGAAAATTAAATAATATTTGAGTCTTTTGTTTTGCTTTGCTTTTGAAGAACAAAGCTAATGAAAAGTAGGTCAAGCTGAATCCTGTTTTCCCAAGCACTATTCTTGAAATCTGTTAGCACCTTGTATCTCTATTCTTCTCCTAGCACAGTAGTGTTTACAAGCTCTCTAAGCCTGCATTCACATGCCAATTATGCCAAGCAAACCAAATCAGACATGAGAGATGAAGCCCAAATTTGAGCAAGTGGCTCTTTGGGGAAGCTATTAAAAAACATATACACACACACAAAACCAAACCACAAACAACCACACACACAAACCCCACACATCACCTACACCCACAAACTCCCATTTCTTTTTGAAATTTATTTCCAGACTACGTCTTAAGCACTGAATAAGGACTATTGCAGAATACATACACGTAAGTTTATTTTTCCACTGCTGCTTGGAGAATTTGATGCCAGAGAGAGCAATGCAACACATGTAAGAGGACAATAGCCCCTTATGGCAAACTTTTGCAATTTAAGATGGAACGTAGGCGTTCTGCTATGCTGATAATTGTAATCCCTGTTACAACGACTAGTGCTGCAAATCCTTCCTTGACACCAGCACCATCTGAGCCCACTGCTGCATATTTCGGTGTTTGCATTCAGCTCGCCCATAACCAGCAAGCTGGTTAATGTAACTACAGGTCTCAGCTGCATCTGTTTTAAAAGTACGGCTACCTGCAGCAGCGTGCACCCAAAAAGAGCTCGGCCCTTCTCCTCCAGCTCCTGCACGGTCTCATATGAGGTGCAGCAGCACTCAAAGTCTAAGTAGACAAGGCAATAGAAGCCTCAGCCTAACAACTTCACAGATGAGAAACTGAGGCACAGAGCAAGTAAATACATGGACTATTGAGTAAATACATGCTGCCTGTGGTACAGCACTACTTTTTTTTTTTTAGCATTATTGCTTTGCTTTGGCTGCCTTACGTGAGGAAATGCTGATCTTTCCATTTGGTAATTTTGGTTTTGGGCACACAAATTGGCAGACAGGGCTACATCTCAGATGAATCTATTGTGGCTCTTTGGTCAACAGCTGACCTAAGTTCCTTCCCCGAGGGATCAGGGCTCTGGAAGGGCAGAGTTGCTGTCTAGTGAAGACCGACACAAAGCCATTTGGGGATCCAAGCCCTGAAAACAGCCCTTCTGGACACCACTATTAACGCTTTTGAGCATTCAGAACCTGCATAAGGGCTTTGTGGCTTTGATTTGCACCTGTATTTAGACATAAGCCCTCCAGGAAAGACCCAAACATGTATCCCTCCTTCTCTCCATTTCTCCCTATTTGATTTTCCACCTTGAAAGGTTCACATTGAAGCACCAGAAACCACAGCAACCCAAGATGAAAACCTACTTTTGATGGCACAGAACGAGGCCAAAACCTGAAAGTTACGCTACTACAGAGAGACCAGACTACACCAGGAGCCTTAGTGGAATAATATGGTATCATAAACGATATAACATCATCAACGGTATCATAATATGGTATAATAAATTCTTTTGGAATAGATGGAAGCTTGGAAACAGGTGTCAGGGAACACACTTGAACCTGGAATTGTATGTTCCGCTGGGCACCGAGCATTATAATTAATCCCTCTTCCCACAGATGGGCTGTGCAGGGCCCAGGGTTTGCTTGGGGAAACCACCTGCTGCCCTGAAGATGCAGCTCACGGCTGGGGGAGAACCTGAGCTGGGGGAAACCTCTGTCTTGGGCATCACAACCTCAGCAGATATCTGAAGCCAGTTGGTGGCACGGCTCTGTAACTCACCCCAGCAGAAGATAATGTTTCTATACTATACTCAGATACCTTTTTCCCCCTCTATAACTGAGCCAATGCAGAGAACTGATTTGCAGTTGAAATTAAGTGTTGGTCTCAAGCTTGACCAGAGCATCTGCTGAGGATCGAAACCCTTTTACAACAAATAAATAAACGAAAACATGCTTTGCCTCTGTATGGTTTGAAATGGGAGAAGCAGCAAAATAGCAAGTTAGAGAACTAGCAGAAATCCAGATATGAGAGAAAGCACAAACTGCTTGAGAATTTTGCCCAAAGCACAGAGCAAGAAAATGAGACTGCAGAAAGTGAGAAAATTGAAATGGGAGTCTGTGAACTCTCTCCCCACAGCACAGAAAGTCTGTATAACTACAGAGCTGGCTGCAGCCAGCTCCTTTTCAGCTGGAGGTCACTGGTTTGAAGCCAACCCAAGTGGCAGGGACACCATTGCCATCTGGCAGGCGTCGAGTGGCTCCTGTGATATGAGCCACGACTGACAGCCCAGAGCACAGCGCACAGGTAGAAACTTCTCCAAAATCTCAGTCATCTACAGTAATTTCTTCTCTGCTGGGCATAGCGCTGGGCTGACATTGGGATGCTTTCACCAAGTCAGAAAGAGGCACGTGGAAGCTCGTGCTACTGGAGTCTGCTAAACATGCAACACAAACACACCAAGCTGTTCATCTAGCACAAAAATAGAAGAAAAGCTTTGCTGCAGGAAGAAAAGGATCAAAATAATGGATTTTTACATAGTTATATTAATGAGACAAACAGCAGAACTACAATATCATATCGTTGATACCAGCATAGTTATTATTCAGCCATATAGGATATTTTCTTTATTCGTGTCAAATGAGCTGGCGTCTCTTTTCCACTCTGTTGTAATTCCTTTTTCTTTTATGAAATGTAATGACATTTCCACAAACGTCATGTCTACAGAGGGAGCACGCCAGAAAGCTGTTAGGCCAGCACTCGTCTTGCTGCTGCGCCAGATGCAGTACGCGTTGATTTTTCTGAAGATCATGAGGTGTCTCATTTTGCCCAGTTCTCCCCGTCTCAGTGAAGTGACACGTGTAGACACCAACACTGCCACTTCACAGAGGTGTCAGTTCCTAAGATCACCCAGTTTAGTTCACTCCCAACCACAGGCAAGATGCAAGTCACCTACATTATTAGGCACCGCTAGAAAATAGCATTAAAGGAGGGAGAACTATTTCCATAGCAGATTACTCAGACCTGCTACAGTCATCTGAAAGCTGGGGCTGCACAAATATTAACATACATAATAAGACTTTTCCCATTCCTGGATTCCTGTGGAACAAATCTGGAATTTTGCCGTGCCTTTTCCATTACAATGTTTTCGCTATCTCCTACCACCTGCTACATTAGTATGCTACCAGAAATGAAAGGCTAAGTCATCTTAAAGTAAACTTTGTTATTCTTTATTAATGGTCTATAAATCAATCTTGTTATAAATCAGGGAATGTTCATTAATCAATTCCCCAAAAAATATTTTATTTGGCTAAGAGTGTCAAATCATGAAAGTAACAAAGAAAAAATTAAAACCATGTGCTAGAAGTGGGTTCATGACTGCATGCTTACGTCAGCAAAGACTCATAACTGCACAAACAATTACCATATATCATGTTAACTTTCATTAAGTAAAACCATGCTGAAAACCAGTAGTACGATCCTTATAAAACACACATGTTTTCTAATATATTTGTGTATGCAGGACAGTGTTTTGTGCTCAGTTAACTGCAACCTTGGGTTGCATATATGTAAATGCAGGCAGAATTTCTCCTGCCGGCTTTGCATACACAGATACATGAGAAAATATTGTCCGAAACCCCTTCTCTAGTTGTTTTTTTTTCCTGTAGCTAAAGTTATCCTCCTTTTAGGACAATCTTGCTGAGTGACAAAACCAGAGGACTAATGATCAAGGACTCTACACCTCAGCCTGTTACTACCTAGTTACTTAATCTTCGATAAGCCATTTAGAACAAAGTATTTAAACCTGCCTGAGGCCAGATCATCAGCGTAAACTGCTATGTTCATTAATTAAGAATATAGTCCATCGATTGCATATGACCTGGAATCAACAGGGGCCTGGTTTCCTTAACATAAGGTTAGGCAACACTATTTACATTTACAAGTCCGGAATAAAAAGCTGTGCCAAAACCACAACAGAAGTCAGTCCTCTTGGAGAAGGAACGAGTTTAACCAATGAAATAACCCATCAGTTCCCTGTGCAGAATAACTCTGTCTGTGAGAGCGCGATCTAGCTGGTGTCACTGTCTGTGCAAGCTCTTTGTACAGCACTAGAAAAGTGCTTTAAGAAAAGAAACCATCGTATTTGTCACTCGGAAAAGTCTAAAGCAGATCTTACTCAGGAGCTGGAGCAACAGAACGCAGTCACTTCCCTAGATGACAGCAAACCACAGGAACCACGTAAGCTTCCAATTTCAGCCTCGGCCCATTTGTAGGTCAGTTTTCTTCTTTTTCCACATTTGTGTTTACTGAGATTTATATTACAGCAGTTCCTAGAGGTCCTAAACGACAGTATGCTCCTACTGAACTAGGCATCATAAAAAAATAACTATAGTAAAATAAAACATATTGAGAAAGTCTACAAATAGTCAACAAATAAAACAGACGAGAAGAAACATCTACATCATACTCATTTTGCTCTATATGCATGAAGAATAACATATTTGGCCTTCCTTTACCACTTGCTTAAGTCAGTGAAAATATACACATGGAAAGAAGGAACTGATGCAGGGCTAGATTAAAAACAAAATAATAATCATTAAAAAATTAGTTGGAATTTAGGTAACAAAGGCCAAACAAGCGACCCACTTGTGGATTATCCATGTGATGGATGGATCATACCGTAGGGCAATTCTTTGCACTGTTCCGCTTGCTGGACCCATTCTGGTCAGGATTCTTGTCCCTTCTGATATTTTCCAATTACAGTAAATAGAAAAACGCGTCTCTGGCTATTGGGGCTATAGAGAACACAACAGCAAGCTCCCACAAAAAGGCTCCGAAGTCAGAGTTGTATCTAAGTATCTAAGTTTCTGTGTACTAATGTTTATCAAATGGGTGTCTGCTTAATTTACAAAGGAAAGTCTATCCTGTGGAGCTGGTAGTTTAAGTATTTTGAGCAAACATTATCTGCAAGCTCTAAAATGGTTCATTTGTCAGGGTTTTTATAGACATTCAGATGTATAGGAAAAAAAATAAATAGGAAAGAGGTTAATTTAAACCTTGTCATCAATGGAGTTTGACCTCTAGTGCCTGATGTTAATTAAGCAGTCGTGGCCTGTCACATTGTCAGAGTCAAAAAAATACCCCGCCAGGATTTTAATCAGAGATAAGCACCAGCCACATGCATAGAAGAAATTCTTCTTTGCTGCACAGATTTCAGGTTGTGTAAAAACTCCCTTGATTCTGTGTTGGTGCAGGATTGAAAGCCCCTGCCACGCAGCGAAAACAAACGCCTGGTGCACATAGCACCCATTTGCTGATGAGCTGCATTGATTCTGTGAAGTGTCCCATGAAATAGGCAGCAAAGAACCACCCGAAAGAGGACAACCACTGTGAACGCTACAGAACCGTCTTTGTATCTGCTCTTCCCTTTGAGCCGAGGTCTTAGCCATGAACGCGCACAACGGGATGGAGGGAAGCTGGGGTTATTTGCTAGATCCTGTGGTCATTTCCTGCATGTACCTGGTTCTTTATCTGTATTCTGAAGCTTCAGAGTCAAATTCACCCCTTTAAATCACTTGGAAATTCACAGCACATCAGGCAGATTATTATGGCAGCAAGATGCTGGATTAGCACAGCTACAGGTGGCTGATAGATCTCCCTTCTGAAAACTTCAAGATAAAATAAGAAGCTGCTTCAAAAATAATTAAGTTTCATTTGGACTTCCCTCCCTGCCTTTTTCATTTTTTTTTTTTTTTTTTCCGAATAATCTAAAATAGGGGTAGGAAAGGAAAAGGGGGAAAATTCCCTAATAAAAGGAGGAAAAAGCCAAATAATAACATCTGCAAAGGATGCTAAAAAGCAGTTCATGCATATGCAGCTTCCAAAGCTGGAGCCTTTGGGGCTGTCTCCACTTGCTCATTCACAGACCTGCCATCTGCGCAATTTTCCTCGTGGACCTTCAAGCACACACTGCGACTAGAGATGCTGAACTTTACTTTCCCCCTACTCGTGTGGAAAACTGGATTTTTAATTAGAGGAAAATGTCTATTTTCCTTGAACACAGTAATTAATTATTTTTTTCCCCTAACCACAAAGTTCATTTGGGAAAGTTTCACCTGAATGATTTTTTTTTTTGTCCCCCAAACTGAATGAGAATGTGGGGAGGGAAGATAAGTGAGGGCAAGGGGGAGACTTTTTCTACATTTATATTTTGAAATTATATATATATATATCTCTCTCTCTCCAAGGGGAACCTGTTCCAGTGACAACCATCTGAAGCTCCCAGGTACCAAATCCTGTGTTCAAGACTTAGCCCTGATCGCAGATCAACTAGATTTAACAGAGAATTCCATGAGTAGGATTTTTTTATTAATATTTTTCTTATGTGGCTCCTGAAGCTTTCTCCCTCTGTTTCATCACATCTAATAAATGGGTTTTTGGGAAGGAGACACTGCAGATAAGGTCAGGACATAATGAGCCATAAGAGATAAAAGAGAGGTGGTAGCTAGGAGAAAAAGGGGGAATTCAAGCAATTCAGAATGTGAGCCTAAGACTCATTGAAAACTTGTATTAAGGTTAGACATTATCTCTGCACACTACAAGAAAAAGGAGTAGAATTAATCCTTTACTTTTTCTTCCTTATATTGAGAGAAGAGTGACATAAGTGCAAGAAAATGTATATGGAAGAGCTGGAGTTGTGAAAGGAAGAAAAATGACACGGTCCTGCATGTGCCGGGAGCATCTCTGCATCCCAAACCCCAGGGGATAAGGAGATCGACTGGCCCCTCTTAAGCTGTGCACTTACCAATAAATACAATGAAATAATCTGCTGCTGCCTGTCTTTCTGGGTACCAGCTCTAGAAAACCCATCCTGAGCTTGCAGTAATGTTTTTGTCCCATTCTGCTGCTCCTGCAAGGGGAAAAATTCAACTGGAAACTTTAAATAAGGCTTAAAAGCATGGCAGCCCAGAAGTGCCTAGGAAACATTCCTTTCCTTGCCCTGGGAAATGCTTTTATAGGAACAGCCATTGCCAGCATTTCATGTCAAAAAAAACCCCAAACCAAAACCAAAAAAAACCCCCAAAACCTCACGTTAACAATGAAAAAAAAAAACAGGGTTTTGAAAGTTTTTCAGTAAATTGCACTTAATTTTAAAAAGGAAAAAATAGCCACAGACTATATTATGAGAAAAAACGTCACCCTACTAAAAACAATGCTTAGTTCAGGTAAAAAAGGCCAGAACTGAAGTGAGTTTAGCTGACCTGCTCCACCAGGCACCCTGCTAAATCTTCCCCATTCCATTTCCACCTGCACATGGGCTTGGCTTCCCCTTTCCCACTCACCCCTCAGATGTGGAAACAATAAAGGAGAAATGAGACACCGCTATTGTTTTCTAAGCCATCCCACCTTCTTCTGAATTTATTGTCAAGATCTATTTTTTGGCAGGGATAACGAGAAAGGTCAAACTGGAACACAGCTGCAGGTGTGCAGCTACAATCCATGCCGCTGCTCTGGGTGGTGATGAATGAAAATATGGGTGTTTTTTTTTTTAAAACTCTACAAAACAATCCAGAGGCTCTTTTATCTGTCCTTGAGGGATGCTGGAGGGGAGCTGCACTATCAGATACATTTGGTCCTGCTGACTTCAGGGCTGGGAAGCTTTAAATTACAGCTGATCTGTAAATCTGGTCTTTTCTCCTTTAGTTTTGATTGATCTTTACATATGGTGTTAGAAAGGCAAATAAGAACAAACTAACCTGAAAGCAGAAGCAAGTCAGTGCGGGGAGGAGACTAGAATAAGGTTTTGATATTTTCATTATTAGAAGAATACAAATAAGTTCTTTATATGAAGGAAATGCTCAGCAATGAAAACAACACAGGTGCTGTGAGGTATGCAGAAATACTGACGCTTTCACTAAAAAAAAGACACTGATTTCGGACTTACGCATCTGTTAAAATCACGCACTCAAGCTGGTGTCTCACTTCATGTCTTACAGATCCCATTCTGCCACATTCTTGAGGTGCTCAACAGGACCAAACCTTTTAGAAAACACAGGCTATTTATTGCTGCAACTGGAACGCAAGTCAGAAAATTCAGCTGTCTTTTCCACTGAAATTCAGACTGAAAACAAGCAAGGGCACGTCTGTACTGCTGACGCACTCATCCTTGAGCTGGTTCTGCCAAAGCCCAGACTACAAACTACAGTTAGGCCAGCACAATTGCTTTTCAGGAGGATCAGCAGCTCCAGGATGACACTTAAGCGAACAGCGGGGATTTGTCATTCACCTTGAGCTGAAAATACTTATGGCTGCTCACCTAACGGACTGACAGTTGGAGCAACACCTTTTCGTGATGAAGAAATCCAAGTCTCTTGGCGAATCTTACCCATCATCTTGACTTCAGGCTCCAGCTCTGGAAAATCTCGCCCTTAAACCAAAAAACACATCCTGGAAATATTCCAGGTAGGTGCATCTCAAGCTTCTTTTTAGAAAAGCCGACCTGGAAGCATAAATACACCAGCTCTATGCTATTACACCAATGACTTTGACATAACTACAAGCAGCGTTATCCAAAATATACATTAAATACACGAACACACAGACTGGTTTGTGCCTTTGCTCTAAGTCCTACAATCATGCAATTTTGCAAAATGTGATTTTAAGAACCTCCAGGTTCCACTACTCAACACTATGGTCTAAGCACAAATGTTGGCTCTTAGTTACTTCAATAACCCTTGCTCCTGAAGCACTAACGTCCTCAGAAGCTAATAAGCTACCGCACCTTTTTTTGGCTGGGGAACCAAGGCACAGACTTGTGATTTGTCCAAGGCCATATAAAAAGATATTAATAGTGGAAATTTATGTCATGGACAACATCTGGTGTAGATTATTTACAAACAAGTTGGCTCTCTTTAAAAAAAAAAAAGGGAAAAAAATATAGTTTTCCAGTTTGTTTACAAAGCTGCTGCATGTTGTTTCCACTATTTTATTAAGAGCACATGGAGCCATGCTTCCAAACAGCAGCATTAAAAATAGACTAGGATTCACGGCGGATGAAATTCAAGCTTTGGTTTTGATAAGCATCCAGAAGTTAGGATTAGTCGAACGCCTTTGGTCAGCCAAGAATTTATAGTAAAACATCTATTATGGAAAGCTAAAGTACAAGAAACCTGAACGGAAGCCATAGTCTTCCAGCCAAATCCATCTACCATGTAAAGATGGCACGGGCTGCCAAGGCTTAATATATAGGACACCTTACAGGAGTGATGGGAAATCAGCAGCTCCAGGCAGTGGGGTTAGAATGGAGCACAGCATCCAGGGCAACAGAAAAAGAGATGGATTGTTTCCTTTGGGAAGTCGTCCTTGATAGGAACTCCAGTTCCCAGGGTTGCTCTAAGGCTTTGCTCAACCTTCATCCACCGCTGCCTGCAAGACCTGACTTTGCATGGTTGTCATGGACTTGACACTGGGTCAGCTCTCGGCTTGCTAAAAGTCAGTGTCAGCACCGCTGACAACATCACATCAACCATAAAAATCAGTCATTTGGACAACAAGAGCTTTGTAATCTTGCACAGAACACTATGTTAGTGATATCTTGCCACCAAAAGGCAGGAAGGAGAATGAAAAAGCATCTAAGCAGTTTGATCTGAAGAAGTTGAAGAAGGTCAAGTGTGCTTTATTGCAGACCAGTTGTTTGCACCAAAACCAGTTTGCCTGACTAAAGATTTACATCTGGTAATGACACCTCCTGATGACGGCTGGAACAACATGTTTTCTAAAAGCCCCCAAAATGGGTTGAATGAGATTACCTTGGAACTGGCACTAAGTTTTCCCTGTGAAATGGCATAGTTTGTAGATACATCACAGGAGGAGCTGAAAAACTATCAGCTTCCCAGGGAGTGATTTCTGAGATGTCAGCTCTGTTTCACTTCCATTCATCGCATAGGTAACCCCCCCAAAAATCGGAAAATTTTCACTGCTTACACTGGGTTAGGTTGTATACATTGTCATCGAAGACACTGGCCAGATTACAGGAGGATTAAACGGGGTGCATTCGGTATTTAGGAATTAATCAAAAATTGCAGATTAAAAGAATGAAAGCACATTTAAAAATGAACACAGCTCCAGCAACACAATATCTGCCAAAGCCAAGACTCTACAGAAAGGACATCATAACCAGAGAGCTTTTCTGAGCATGAGTGGGCGATCTTCGCACAACTACATGAGCGGGATGCTTGCGCATCCATTTTCCATTTGATTTTTAAACAGATACTAAAGGTCAGATTTGCAAATATTTACTTAAAACATGGGTAAAACATCATTTAACCCAAACCTTGCTGTGTGCAATTTCTGGAGAAGACTCTGCCTACCTGCCTGCACATCTGTGAGAAATGTGTGAGTTTACCTCGGAATCACAACCCTCTGTTCAGAAGCCTGGGGTGAAGATGTGCTGAAGCAGCCCGCTGTCTTTTTAGGACTCCGGCTAACATTTAATCCTGCTAGGCTTCTGCAGACTTGGAAATAGTCAGGCCTGTTTCTGGCACAGTCAGGGAGGATTAGGGTAATTCTTTCTTCTGAGTCACATTACTTCTACAGAAATTTCAGTTCACCCAAAATAAAGCTGAAGACCTTATTGTGAGCTGAGTATCTGGCACTTTAAAGAACAAGGCAGATGTACCCACTGCAAAAACCAAGATACTGATGCCAGATTTCAGCCAGATGCTGTTCTGAAATAGCAGCAGGGAAAGAAACCCTCACAATCACCTTCCCTAGTTAGAGGTACCCTCAAATGGAGCTGGGAGAGAGGTCTAACAGCAGTATCCAAGTTACAAATTCCTAAGCCACTCTATACCTGGCACAGCCTCTCCTGTGGTGACTTTTCTCCTCCACCATCACCATCCACACCATGGCAAATCTTGCTGCTTCCATCTATTGTCCAGGTTTCTTATCTGCTGCAGATCCTGGTTTACGAGACCACAGCCAAACCCATACCAGCTTGTGAGATATGTGATCAAACTGGTGTAAATCAGTATTGCTCAAAGGAATCCGAGGGCAATTACACCTGTTGAAGTTGAGGCCACTTGTTTGCACAAGGGGCTGGCTGGATAAACAGGGCCAGGCTTTGAGTTCCAAGTTTTAGCAAGTGTTAACTTTTCCAAAATTAGTGTAACCTGATTTCCCCCTCAGATGATTTGTGATCTCATGAGAAGGCAAATCTGTTCAATACAGCGAGGATAAGGACAAATGATTTTTCCTTCACCTCCTCTTACGCCGCACCACAAGGTACAGATGTCCCCATGGTTCCCAAGGCCTGCAGCTCGAAATCAAAGAGCGGAAGTTAAAGCTCTGTTTACGAGGAGGTTAAATTTGTTATAAAAGTTGGTTCTGTCCACCTGGCATCATTTAAGCAAACAGGCAAATATCACTCATTGAAAAATAATGGGCTTGAGTCTCCACGCAGCTATTATGGATTTACACTATTATAGCTCTGTTCAGCCCTACGGGATGTTTATGCTCTACAAATGAACAGAAGTAGCTTTTCCTTCAGCAAAATCCAATCTGTTTCACCCTAACGATCAATGTTTCCACTACAGCAAGAAATCTTAGTCCTACTTGGCTAACCCCAGTATTTGTCAATAATGATTTTTAAATTATTCAGCCAATCTTATGGGAAAAACAATATTACATATGTGCTTTGCCAAGGCAAAAATCATAAGCAAAAATATCAGACCAGCTGACATAAATTAGCATAGCTCCACTGACATCGGTTGTATAAACTGCAAGTTTTGCAATAGAAAAAATAAGCAAACTATAGTATTAGTTATAGGAAACAATATTGATGTTTCAACTAGTATATTATCCTAAATCATTAGTAACAATAGTTGGGATGCTTTCCATTCTCTCTACATTTTTGTTTTCAGAGCCTATAAATTCCCATGGCTAATTTGTAAAATAACAGCCCCACATACTACGCATGCAAGAAAGAAAAAGAAATTTTGTAAAATTAACAGACTATAAAGAAATACATAATAAAATATAATAATAATAAATAAATACATAAACAAATCAGCCAACACACAAACAGCAAATAGTTTAAGGGACAGGCTTTCTAAAAAAAATACTTTTTCTTTAAATGTGATCAGTATTCTTTTGGCACTTGAGTTCCGTCTTTTTCTTCCCCCCTGTCCCCTTAGAAACACTTTTCTGATTTTTCTATGCCATCATTTATTTTTCTTTTCCTCTTATATACTTTTTTCCACTGCTCTTTTTCAATTTAGATGGTTTAAAAACAAACCAAAACGAAACAGAAAGGCCAACCTGCAGGCAGGGAAATAAAAGATGTACAGGTGGAAAAATAGTGAGTAAAAGAGAGAAAAAAAACCACCACTCTCCATATGTCAATTAAAAAAGAAATTATGTTTTTTGAAAAGGAATATCCAATTCAGGAGGAAAAAAAAAAAAAAGATTTTTCAAAACACAACCTGCACAAACCCAGAAGCCTTTGCTGATTTCCAAACACGAGGTCACGGCTCAGCGTGGTCACCTTTTAAGGTATCTCCATTCCAGAAATGCTCATTTGGTGCGGCTGTAGGACCACACCCAACCCAAAATCACACCAAATCTTTGTGCTGACAGAACTTTGGCAATACAAGGATAACACTCTTGGGGGCAAATCCCCACCTGGAATAAATGGATTTATCTACGCTGCAGAACTCTACGGAGCTCAACCAGCTGATGGTCCAACCTCGAAAAAGAAAGTGGTTTTGGTATGCATAATGCCCTGGTTTTATATTCAAGTATTAAGCCCTCAACAGGATGAAACATTAATTACGTTCAAGTAAGCAACATCTTACCTGAGATGTAGACTTAAATAGGAATAAGTACATCAAACTGATTAAATTGGAGAACTGGAAGTAAATGTTGCTGCGTTCACATAATTCTGTCCCAGCTAGAGCAGGAAACTTAATTTGCAGAAATAGGCACCTTTGCCCCTACTTTCTAATATGGTTGTATTATTTTAGCTCTCATTGTCCTTTTTTCATTAATGAATTAAACTTAAAATGAACTTTAAAACAAACAAACATGTTCATGCCCCACCTGGCTCTGACACCCCATAAACTCCAGCATTTCAAAGGAGCAGCACAATGACCCCCCCAGGTTGTCTCCTGTCTCCCATTACCCTCTGCTAATCTGCAGCTGTTTCGCATGAGAAAAGTTAAGAAATAACCCCTACTAATCACAGCCTGAAAGCCCGACAGGAATTTTTCCTCTCTGCTTTGCATATTTAAATGCTGATTTGCTCATCTCCCAAGCAGTGCTAATTATAAAGTTATCAACTTCTTTGTGAACTTCATTCACATCATAACCTGATTCCTTTACCTGCTGACATTCAGCACAGGAAACATTTATTACTGGGATCTATTATCCAACACTATTACCCATAATTTCTCATCACCTGAAGAATCATATTAGATTCAGAAAATTGAGAGGCTTGTGTTCTAGTGAAACAGTTGAACAACTACATTTAATTGCAACTCTGCTTTTCTAGCTCACTGTAAATGAGACTGAATAAGTGAATTGATGTTATTCTGTCACTAGAAAAGCTTGTATGCCAATGACTTTGTCTCTTTAAAACCACATGCAACAGGGTCAGTCGGTGGTCCTAACATGTGACAGGTGTCTTGCACTGTTTCTCCTTATTAATAGCAATACTTTTAGTAACACGCTCTTGGGCATACTTGTAAAAAAAATCATAGCTGTTTTTATTTTGCTCACCTAAACCTACAGATAGAGGGCACAACAGACAAATCCGAGCAACCAAATTACTAAAAAATGCCAGTCTCTGTGGTACTTGTGGAGCCCAAGTACTAGTGCAGAAGTTTGATTTTGTACAAGCATAGGGCACCTGATGGCTCAGAAGGTCCCAAGATGATGTGGAACAAGCTGCAGGGTTTTGTCTTCCTAACCCCACATCTCCAACACACACAAGCGCAAAATTGCAGCAGCTAAAGACAACACAGCTCAAACGGAGTTTTGCCAGTGATGAGGAAATAACTCGGTGTCAGACACCACAGACTATTCTAGGGCTTTGCCAGAGCTACTGATTTTTGTGCAAATCTTGCTATGACACAACGTAAAAGCCAAAAGAATTGCATCTTCGCTTGTACAACTCAACCACGCGGATTAATTAATATATATTTAAATATTACAGTACAACTGCTCATACCAGTTGAATTATATTTTCATATGATACCTGAAACACCCAGGTATCTTACTGCATTTCACCAAAGTAGAAAAACTGCTCAAGTATAAATATTCTCAGCATGACTCTGCCCACAATGGAGATGAGGAATACATGGGAAGAAATTCAGTGTGCCTCTGCTTCAGCTGCACAGATACAAACACATCTCGTCACTCGGAGCACAACAGGGAGAGAAAAGTTTAAACTGAGCAGCTAAGAGTTACTGTATGCATTGTAATTAAAGACATCTAAGGTTCAAGAGAGAAGTAAAACAGATAGAGACAACAGATTTTTTTGTAGTAAGCGTCCTCCCCATTTTAACACACAATTAGGTGGAGGAGTAAGGATAAGAATCTGCAGAACACAACCATCAGTGCCTGACCAACTCGATCCAGCTCCTAAGACTAAATTCTCCATCCTTTCCTGGTCCAACAGCATCAGTCTACTGTAGCTATTCGAGCTCTTTTAATGAAAGATATTTCCCCCATGCAGTAAAACGAAATAGTTTTCCACTTGTTTCAAGAAACACGCTGTAAAAAATGAAATGCGACTTGCTAGGAGAAGTATGTCAATACATTAGAAATAGAGCAGGCAGCTACCGGGCGCTACTGGCAAAGGTATTAACTGACATCACTGACACCCAGAGCTTCGCTGCTGTCCCAAATTCCAGAGCTATGGCATAAGCAGACAGAATACGCGACACCTCCAGGACTCCTCCGGAAAACCCCCCAGGTCACCAAAGTCCGAAGGATGTCCCAAGGAGAGAGCACAGGGCGTGGGGGTGAGCGCCCACCTGGCTGTGACCCGGGGCTTTAAGTCGGTTCTATTGTTTCGGAAAAGTCTGGCTTAAAAATAAAAATAACAGGCAATACTCTCACTCAGAGTGACCCCGCTTCAAGTTCAGACATTCCTCGTGGCTGTTTGAGTACTACATGCACCCAGTTTTTGCGTGGGGGGAAATCACGGTAAAGTAATAAAGCTCTGTAATGGGGTTTTGTTGGATAAAATGAAAATGCAAATTTTCCCGCTTATTTTTGTAAACGAACAAACAGAAAAGTTTCACTGGCTAGCCTGACAGGCTGAACTCTTGCAAACCTTTGGAAAGAACACCGACAATTTGTATTTCAGCTTGGAGGGGGGAGGCAGGAGAAAAGGGGCAGAGTTAATGATTTCTCCAAATCTTTTGCAAAATGGTTTCTTTGTGTGTGTTTTTCTGCGTTGAGATATTTTTTTCCTTCATTCTAAAATGTTTCTTTTCAATCCTCCTCTCTCACTTAAAGGGTGTTCCAAAATGTTTATTTATTTTTAAACCTGATTTATCAAGAGCTGCTAATTGGTTGCTGAGCCTGGCAGATTAATAAAGCAACTCAGTAGTGAGCCCATGTGTGCATGTAAAGTTTTCATATATAGGTACATTAGTTTTCAATTTTTTAATGACTTGCAAGTACAACTTTTAAGTCCACGATCTTAGGTTGATGATACAGCTCCAGTTCCTACAAAACACTAGAAAATGTACACAGAAGAATCAGAAGTAGTATGCAACTCCCACCAAGTTGTGAATCTAAAATCCTCTGCTGCTATGGATCTTGGAACGGCCGGTAGGAAACTGGGAATATCAACCGGGACATCTCAGTCCTCAACGTGCTGCACGGCATCGCTGTCAACAGAGCCAAAATACAGAATACAGCATTTCTTCTACAGCAGCTAGAACTCAGGCTGTGGAAATCATGAGCTCTTCCATTGGGTGACCAGGGAAAGAAAGAGTCCAGCTCGGTTGTGTCAAATGCAAGCTTTGGGGATTCAAGACAAAGAAATAATCATTCCTGATCAGCCTAAAAAGTTGGATTCCAAATGATTTTTGCTTTCAGCCATAAACATTAAATTTTGCATTTGACAAAACTCAGTTTTCCAAAGGAATTAGTCTGAAACCTTTCACACTTTTCTTCTCTTTACTTAGGTCCCCTTCTATGTTCAAAATCTGACATAGAAGTCGAAAAATACAAAAGTTCTATGCAGGTAAAACCTAGATTAGGCATTTCAAATTTCTAAAAATATAAATGTAGGGTTAAAGCACTGAAGTTTCAACATCTCTTCCATCTGCGTGGTGGTTTTAGCCAAAATGATTTATCAAGTTTGTCCCAGCCTTAGGGGGAATGTATCTATTTCAGCAAATCTGCTGTGCACTGAACTAACTTTTTTGGTAAGGAAAAGTAGAGCAGGAGAACTCCAAAAAGCAAACCAACACCACTGAAATCTTCACACTTTGTTCTACTTTCAAAAGGAGCAACTCACTGTGGATGCACTCCCCTCATTCACCTACCGACACAAAACTACATTACTCATCACACAAATGGCTACGGCACTTAAATCATTAGCCAACAACATTATTTTATGATTTGCCTGTCTACGCTGATCCCATGTATTGTATTAGGAGGAGGGTAGGTGGGTTTTGTTTGTTTGGGGGGCTTGGTTGTTTGTTTTGTTTGGGTTTTTTGAAGGTTTTGGTTTGGGTTTTGTGTTTGTTTTTGGTTTTTTGTTTGTTTTGGTTGTGTTGGTGGTGGTGGTTATGTGTTTTTCTTCTTGTTTGTTGGGTTTGGTGTGAGCTTTTTTTTTTTTTTTTAATTTCTGTCCAAATCAGGGTGTTTAATCCACAGAGAACTGCCAGGGAAGGTTCGGAAAAAGTGCATTTTGGAATCACACTTGAGCTGGGCCAAGATTGAGAAACTCTGAATACTGTGAAAGAGTGAGGGAGCGGTGGCAGCGCTGAACACCGCTCAGATTTTATCTTCTTTTAACTATGAAGTGGGTTTTTGCTCCCCAGTTTTACGGACAAAACCAGGCGGCCACACAGCAGAGAACTGGCAAGTAAGATGCATTCCTCAGCCCCAATGTAGGTATCTACAAGCTTTTTATCTTAATCAGCCCTATAATCACAGCACAGAACAACACCCTTAAGTCACATTTCACTTCCAAGATATAGGATTAAAAGTCAGATGAACTGCGTCTATATATTGCCCATAACTCCTATTGATGATAAAGAGGACCCAGAGACCCGTATCAGCTGTGGATATCTGCACAGAACACAGTTGAAGGAAGGAAATTTGAATTCAGTGCCACCAAAAAGCCAGCCCTGCTCACACACAATTTATCCCTCATTTTTTGCCAAGCTCAAACACCGGTTTCCTCCTCGACCACAGAAAAAGACGTGATAATTCAATAGGGCTTTGCAGGTGTTCACAGCTCCCCTTCAGACTGCTCCATTCACGGTTCCTCAGCATCCCAATAAGACAGGTCCATGCTATATCCCGATATATACCACTTCATATCTGAACTCCGGTTAAGTCTGTCATAATTGCACACTAAGTGTTGTAATATACCCAAAGCAAACAGGTAAGAATATCTTTGCATACAAACTCAAGGCCTATCCTACAGAACAAGACCTCCTTGACCCGGGATTTGAGGACCTGTCCCTCACAGCAGTAACGCGCCAATAGCAAAGGAAGCTAAAAATGCCGCTGAACACAGGCAGAAGATGATAATATTTCTTTGTTTCCACTTAAGTACCGAAGCAGGGTGTACAATTTAAACAGGGCCTTCTCATCCCTAAAGCATTTGGGTTGGGAATTTAATGCGTCCATGGAAATACCAAGAAAAAGGTTCTCAAATGAGATTTCCACTTGCTTTATTGAGCTTTTTCTCAATACATGGGTTGCTGTTGAGTTTGCCTGTGAACAAGGACCTGGGCTTAATCCCACCTGTCAGCCCAGCACTACAAACAGCCTCTCCATTATCATGCTCCAACCCCACTTTGGAGTCTCACACGGCGGCAATAAATATTCCTGGATTAACATCTAAGGGAGAAGTGGGTCGAATAGAAGCATGAACACCTTACCCTGAGAACGGGCTGACACAGGCCATGCCCGAGATGGCTTTGTTACAGCAGTCAGCAGGGCAGCTGGAAGACAAATAATGGAAGAAACAGCTTCTTTAATATAGTCCGTGGGTAGCATGTGGTGAAACTTTCCCTCCGTTTCCCCCTCCTCAGGAAGAATTCTTCATATCAAGCTGGTTTGGTGTTAAGTGCACATATCTAGGAGGCATTTCTCTCCAAAATTTGGATTCAAACACACATCAAAAATAACAGTTCATCCGTCACGGTTGGGAAGCATGTATGACAAGAAAATATTTGCTTTGCTCTGGTTTTGTGTTTGGTTTGCTGACCGCTTATATCAAAAAGCTAGAACAGCTTTTTCATCTTGGTCTAGTTTAGAAACATTTATAGGACAGATGGTCTAAATTTGTGGGTTTTATAAACTTAATGAGAATGTAAAAAAAAAGCGCATATGGGTACAATATTTTCTGGGGCTTCTCTGAGCTGGCCAACGAGTAGCCCACTGCAGAGCAGAGTCACAACTCGCATTAGGGACTTGTTCCGAAGTTTACAAATGACTGAAAAGAGGGACTTCACAGGCTTTCTGCATCTCAGTGACAGTTTCGCTTGCATTGTGTGGTATGGGGAAAACATACATTTATTCTCCCCAGCAAGCAACTTTGTCTTTACATGACTGTTAAATGTTCTGGCTGCAATAGCTCAACAAAAAGCATAAGTGTGTGCTCCATCCTCTGTCCTGAAGACTTGCTCTTGGGGCTTCTTGCTGGGTCCAGTAAAGATGTTTAGCCACTGAGTTCCTCCAAGATTATTATTATTTTAGTCCTACATGCAGCTTCTCTTCCTCCAGACACCACCATTTAAACAGAACAATGACAATCCAATCTGGGCTTGAGGTCCAGCCACATCATGGGGACTTGGGAGGTCGGTATGGAGGCCCTGGCCCCGCTCCAGGCTCTATCACAGCCTTGGGGCAGCTGCACAGGAGCGAGTTTGAACGTGGCTTTTGTCCCAAAGTTGGCCTGAAAACAGCCACCACGAGCACAGCAGGAAGAGAGGAGAGGAGAGTCCTCTGACCAGGGAAGCACCACATAGCCCAGCATCCCATCTCTTTCTCAAGATACTTTCTCCAAGAGCTGGTACGTGAACATCTACCTCAAAGCCACTGCATCAGTGTCCATCAAAGTAAAATCAATTCGTACATTGAACTGAGAGTCCTATTTCCTCACTACAAAACAACTAATTACACATACCTCTTCTCAGGCTCTTTATACCAAGTTAATTTCAGCTGAAACAATCGCAAGTTGAAATAAAGTAGGTTGGAGATGTTTTCAAGAAACAGCATCCTTTGTGTAAGACAGATAGTAAAAATCTCCATTTAGGCAAAAATCTTCCTCCGTCCAGCCCCCAGTCCGAAAAGCTACGTTAAAATATCAGCTTCCATTTCTCCCTTACGTAAGCTTTCAAAATATTCACGAACAAAGCAGAATTCAACAAAATAGGCTCCATTCACTTAAGACCTCAATTTTTACCTTGGACAGTCCTCTTCCAACAAACCACATTAAGAGGTACAAACCTCAAATTATTATCAGCAAAATATTTCAGAGTGTTGGCACATAAACTGTCATCTTTATGTTTCTGTGTAAACTAAGCATTAATATAAAATAGGCAGGAATTCCCTGGAAATTGTTGTTTAAGCCCCTTTGAAACGTTAGGTGTGCACCATTTCATTTTACATTCAGCTGTTTCTTCTAAAATTTGAGGTTTTTTTAAATGTGCCAGCTCAGATGATAGCTAGGTGTGATGTTCCTGGCATAGGAACTGTGCAATACTTTGATTACGAGAAAATCTTGAACGAATCCTTTAGCCCACTGATTTCATCAGGAATTTGAACGAGCGAGGCACGCGGACCGTTCAGACCTTGCTTTATGTTTGCTAGATTTCAGGTTCCCTCTTGCCAAGCAGCAGAGTTGGAACATGTTGAAATCTTACTTAGTAACAGACAAAACCTAAAGCAGCACAGGGCAATATTATGCCCCAGTTTAACCCCCACCAGGATTCGTTCGCATGTTGTCAGTTAGAGACAGAATTTCTATATGTACAAAGGTGGTTATTCTCAATGATAAATCATCTCTATACACATTCCAACAAAAGCTAGCGATGCTGGCGGTAGAGAGGAAGGCTATAACTACACAGATCACCTTTTCATGCAAGGCAATGCCCCCCCCCAGCTCCCTACCCACCCCCCCAATAACTGAAGTGCTCAACAAATGTTCGTCAGATATTTGGACAAACGGCCAAGTACTTCTCAGAACACCAAATGATTATTAAATCTTGAACTGTACTTTCCAAAAATAATTTTCTGCTGCTGTTGTTTGTTTGTTTGAAAGGAGAGTAGTAAAATCCACAGATGTGTACAGTCATAAACCGTTAGATGAGACTCAATTTCCTTGATGTCAAACGATAAAATCCACTAATAAATGTGTACAGATGCAAAGGCCTATTTGTTGTCCTGTCAAGTCAGGCCATGTGGAACAAAAAACCTAAAAGCAACCAGGAGAGGGACTAATGATGTAGGCTCGCCTCTGCCAAGATGCACTTACTGCCGTTCCTCTGACATTTAAGGAACATAATGACGGGACATTCCTTTTTAACTTTATTGTTTTGTCAAAAGGGGGTTTTTACAGCTGAAGATCACGTTCCCAATGTAGTCAATTAGGTTATGCAGATTTACGCACACGCTGTGATCTCCTTTGTGCAGCATGACTAGTTTCTTTGCTAACAATCACTCGCATCGGATGACAAAGATGGGGCTGGTGTCAATATCTCCCATACAGAGGGGGAATTTTTTATTATTATTTTAAATGCTTTCCATGAAAAGCTCTTTAGATCTCTTGGTGCATCAAGACAGCTTTTTTTTTTTTTTTTTTAAATCTCCAGATAATTATTTCTGAATGTGCAAATATAGTTTTCAAGGGGAAAAAAACCCACTCTCTGGAGTAACCAAACACCAGATTTCCGCAGTATGAAAGCCATTTTAAGGCACTGTGGTGTGCTTCGTGGTTAGCCCTGCTTCTACTTAATTAGGGACCTAAGTTATAAGTCCACAGCTGCAGGAGAGCAGTAAATAGCTATTGCTGACTTCCTTATTGCCAATATGTACATCATGATTGTAGGGTGAAGAGCGGGGATCTTTTCATAAACGCTGCCTTGTGCGGCAACGGTACTTTGATGTCATAAAAATGCTGTTACATATTTTAAAGTCTTAATTGTGGTCCACTGCGGTGCTGTCAGCTTCCTGGTGAAACGCTAACCCTTTCCATGATTTCTTGGGTATACAGAACACTTCTTTTATTTGCAGGTTTCATAATTAAGTCTACATGTGCCATATCCTCACCACTCGTAACGCAGCCTATCTTCACCGATTTCCAACCACCGAGCTCTCATACAGTACACGATATACATGCCAGGGAGGGAGAGGAGAGGGGAAAAGAAAGGAAAAAGAAAAGCCCTGCAGTATGAAGGGTACTTGCCCGCTGCTCCATATTGTTCTGATTAACAGCATCCGTTTGCTTACTGTTATGAACACTCCCTCACTAAACACCCTGGCCAGAAACCCTTTAACTCGGTGCCTTTGAGACAGAGTCCCCACAACAGCGTTCCTGGATAACCCTCAGTCTTTGACTGATCTTTGCTTCAATCTCCAGATAAACCCTCCCACCCCAGCACGTTCTGACTTTGTGCACGAACCCCACAGCTCTCTCTCCTACCTGCATCCTCATAATTCCGGGTCACCCAAAATTAAATGTTTTCAGGGATGGTGGGACAGACACAACAGCACCCACCAGCCTTTCCGAGCTCATGGGGCACTTGGCATTAGTTACTGGGTCTGGTGACACAGTGTGACACCGATCCCGAGCGCTGCTTTCCCTGTCTCCAGTTCTATGTTCTGTGCTTTGCAGGTTGCCTACGTGACCACAGAAGTTCCTCCTGGCCTTCAGAGCACCCATTCTTCTGGAGATATCAGTATATCAGCAGGCAAACACCCAGCCGCAGAAGCAAGCTTTAAGGAGTGGATAGGACACTGAAAAGAACTTGGGTCCAGCCCCAGCTCTGCTGTTACCCTGATAAACACAAAAGACATCTTTTCCCCTTCTCATACCTTTGTTCAAACATTTCCACAAAGGCTGCAAGATCCAGGAAGATGGGCTCCTCTCAGTATGAGGTAGTTGGCAGGTGCGGTGGGCAACATGTAGAGGATGGCACATATAAGCTCACGTTCTATTTCATGTTAGTAAATAAAAGCCACCTATTCTCACCTAGGTTGTCAGGAAAAGGTCCCAGAATCCATCTCTACTGCAAACAACTCAGGGATCAAAACTAAACATCACCTGCAGACAAGCTACTGACCTCAGGTGGCCTCTCTAGACATCCTTGTAACAAAAAACCATGCTAGAAACCACAGAGGGAGGACTTGCATTTAAACAAACCAGGTTTGTGCAGTACACCCAGTAAACACCAGCACTTTGGAACTTGCCTTGATGAATGGGTTTGTCTGGAGGCAACACAATGGGGGTCGATGATGAAACAGTGACAAATGGATTTCCTTCCCGGCTGGAGACAGCTATTGTTTGCCATCTGTACACTATGTCTCATGGCGGCATATTTTGCAACACAAATGCTGAGTTCATGTGAAAAAAAAAAAAAAAAAGGCCCATCTGACGAATGCAGCTCTCGGAGCAAGACACAACTGGATTAAAGGTACAGAAGAGGACAACAGCTGCCTCTAAGAGAGTTGTAGACCCCAAAGAATGTCTCAGGGAAGAAAAAGATGGCTTCTAGTTTATACAGCTGCATTTACCAAGTAAGCAGAGCATATGAAGTCAGCCTCAATACCTCAGTCTTCCGATAATGGGGTAGGTATATCACTGATACACAAGGACTGCAGGAGAAAAACTGGCCAGGATAAAGGAGAAGAGTTTAATATAATTGACTTAGCAGCAGGAAGCAACAAGAAGAAAGAGATTTGAGAAGCCATTATAAAGTTGCATGAGGGATGAGGGGGAATAGCCAAATTATCACACAAAAGAAAACAGCTTGCCACAACTGAATCGCCAGGTCATTTCATAGTGACTACCAAACCCATTCGGTTATGTTTTGATTTAGAACAAGGAACTCAAGCTGGGTTTGTCTGGTGTCTGGATCTTACGGCAGCTCTTTCAAAAACCTGCGGACATGGACACCAGAACTGCTTCTGGGTGGGAAGATGGCACCAGGGAGCACCTGAAGATCCCTACAGACACACACACTTCTCCCAATCCAAACACAAAGGCAGAATTCAAGCTTCTGTTCTCAAAGACCACACCAAGAACAAGCTGGGAGAACATTTCCCTTCACTCTTCACTGTCCTAAGGGGATTAACCAGGGCAAGAACCCATTGGGGTAAATTAGAGATTAGAGACAAATTCAAAAAACCCAGTTAGTCACTCGGCACACAGAGTAGAATCCACCACCATCCATCGCTCTCCTGTAGGGACCCATAGACTCTCACTATTACAGGATACAGAATATCCCATAGGATATCACCGATAATCTAGGAGGTGCTCAAATGCTACACCAGTAAGCACAGCACAATGCAACAGATCGCTAGATCAAACAAAGGGGCTAGGATCAGGTATTTTGTGGGCTGCTTGGGAATAAAATTAAAAAATAATAATTAAAAAACAAGCAAAAAAAACCTGCTTCTGCTTTGTGGATTGGTTATGTTTGAATATCCATCATAACTAGATACACTTGGCCCAGTGCTCTTGCTGGTATCTTATTTGTTGTTGCACTATTAGAAGTTCACCAGAGAAATTATGTTTTATCAATAAGTACCAAAATATTGACTCAGAAGATGAATTGTCACAGATTTTGTGTTAAGTAAAAGATTGAATTTCCACTCATTTCTAAAATCAGATATTTCCTACTTCTGCTGGTTTCTTTGTGCCATTTACTAACCAGTGCCTTTGTCTTGTAAAACATCCGTGTATTTACAAAACAGAGCTACTAGTATTTTCCAACCTATTGTTTGTCCTGTGTACTGAGCTTATAAAGCTCTAGAGTCCAGGAACCATTCTCAATTTTATAAATATAGCATCAAGCACGAGAGGCCACCATACCTTCAGTAAGAAATAAGCCTTACAAACAAGCCAATCAAGTCTCCCTTACGTATGATACAAGTTTTAAAGCACATATAACAATAAAACTGATTTAGCAGCCAGCAGGAGCGGCACATCTTCATTCACAAAGCTGCACTGAAAGACACGTCCCTTCCATTTCTATTTCTTCTGGGAAAAAACAACCCAAAACCTTCAGAAACTCTTTAATGGGAAATACCGGGGCACGTAGTCAGAATGAAACCAAGAGATACAAAAGCCAGGAACATCACGTGGGGCTACACCAGATGCCGCTTGGATTAATCACGTCAGAGATGGAACTTGAAACAGTTGTAAAACCATTGCCATGATTCAGATTATAAAATGGTACATTAGTCAACTTGTCTCCATCCACAGACAAGAGTAATTGGGGGACAATTTTTGGCAAAACCAAAGGCCCACTGAGGCAACGCTAATGCTCCTAAAGAATTACTGCCCAGTAGTTCATGCAAAAGTTGTCCTGCCAGTGGTATTTACAGTAGATGTGAGTGGGTACTCATATACCCACCTACAGGCATGGACTTGTGGATACCCCAAATTACTGACTGACTCAGGAGGGGAACGTTTCTGGAAATAATGATTCAGTGCCGCGGGGTGACTGGATGAATCTGTTCCCTCCCACCAAACCCAACGCAGACACCCGTAACCTCAGGTCTGTGGTATTTCTGTCTTTGGAAGCACACAGAAATGTTGGGAGTGTTCAAATAGCTTTAAACTGTGTAGCAGATCTTATCTGCTGTGCTGCACGCAGCGCCCAATGCTGGCAGGCTACCTGGAATTACTGTTCAGCTGGAGTTAACTTCCATTATCTAAAGAAGTGTTTATTTCATCCCTGACAAATACAAATAAAAAAAAAACAACACCAAAACCAAACAAAACACACACACACAAAACAAACAACAGTAAGGTCTCTATACAGTTCTCCATGAGCTTAAGTTTTAAAACATTGGAGCAGCCTGGGTGCTCCTTAAAACAGGCCATGTTAAATTAATCTCTCGAAAGACACTGATTTCTAAAACATATTTATGATTTGGATGAATTCCTTCAAGTTCTTGCAATAAGGTCTCTTTTACCTTAACAGTCCAGAAGCGTCCGCAGGCTGAAATCCCATTTGTGACCGAGATTCCTGGCACGTCCACAGCACAATGTCTATTTGTCAAAGACTGGGAAGTTCTGATACATGTTTTTATGTGCTTACCATGCCGTTTATTCCTGAGCAAATGCAAATAGTAGGCATGAGAAGTATCAGAAGGGGGGGAAAAAAAAAGGGCAAAAAAAAGCTCAACTCCTTGAAGGAAGCATACCTCATAATCCATTATTTTAGGAGGAACACAGCAACATCTGTCCAGTTCCAATAAATAAGATTTAGGATAAGAATCTGTAGTTTAGGAACCAAAAAAACTGCTGCAGTTCCACCTGGGATGAATTTGATTTAGCAGCCCGCTTATCTGTTTGTATAAGTTAAATAATTCCCCTTAAACAGCAGGTTATCAAGCAGAAATCAGCAACACCTGTTATATTTGTAAAAGAACAATAACAAACTGAGATGCCATTCATCTACGGTAAGAAGAATGCCAACTTTGCCAAGATTTGTTTTGGCCGCCGGTAAATCTGTGTCTAATAGGCAAGTGATGCATTTCATGGAAAATAAGCTGCACCTGGATTTGAGTCATACCTCGTCCCCTTGAAAACCTGTCATATCCTCCTACTTAAATGTCTCTGATACAACAAACACATGAGCATAAACAAGGCTCCGACTCTTTTGCCCCGTCTCTCTCTTCGTTCCAGACAGGAAACATAAAACCGCTAACAGCCCAAGATGCATGAAACCATTTCTAAAGCTACTTCGGGCCATTTGTTTAATGTCATCCAGGATCTCTTTTGTGTACCGGACAATTTTCCTACCATGTGTTCGCTTATTGTGTTACCTGCTGGTGCATTTCCATGCAGAAATAGCCATAGAATAGAAACTGTAGCCGACTTCTTCACAGAGGGCGCCTGGCCCTGCACCGCTGAGGTAAATAGGAGCTTTAAAAGGGACAGATGGTACATGTGGACTCATAAAATGTAGGTACATTAATATTGTTGCAGTAAGAATGATGTGAAAAAAATTGTACATGGACTTGAAGATGTAGCATATGGGAGATAGTGTCATACTGTTATTACTAGCCATGACGTGCAAAGGTGCAAATTAACTTTTAAAGATAAATGTGGTACTTCTGACCATCCCTTTTCAAAAAGATTGGGGAAACACTAATATTAATAGAAGCACATGTACAGTGTATATGCCCGGGTATCTTATATCTTAATTTTAACAGCATCTAAAGGCCCCAGTGTGAATGGGGCCCATCTCTTGGTTTCAAAAGGCCCCGTTTCCCCTGGCAGTTTGCGAACTCCAACAGTACAGGGACTGTTGATGCATAAAACCTCTCACTACTATTTTAGGTTTCAAGTGTTTTATTGGCATAATTCAGGGAATTTTCCCCTCTTTGCCTGTCACACGGCACACTGCAAGGCAGGTGCAAGGCTTGCAAAATTTCAAACTTTCACATTCCACATATTTTTCCCTTCATATACACATTGACTTTCCATATAGGATCTACGCATGTCGACACACCTGAAAACGAGTAACTAGATCCCTTTTCCACATTTAACGAGTGCTTCCCTCATTATTCTCCTTCCTGTAGGGCCACACAGGTAGACATAAAAGGGAAAATTAAAAGGACTCAAAGTCACTTCAGTAATCCCCAGACCACCCATGTCATTAGCGTTAGTCCTCTAGCAAATGCCCCATGTGAAGGGGTTCTATGTCACTTGCAATAATTTAGGTGCAAGACAGACTATAAAACCTCCTAGACCTACTAGCAGACGTACTCGACGGTGGTAATGGTACACTGCAGCGCTCCAATAACTCCGTCTAAACACAGCAGCTCGCCTAACAAATCACAAACACCGGTTAACACTGAACTATAGTTTCCTACCCGCGCCAATGATTTTTCTTCAGCTCACTGGCTCGTTCCTCAACTCTGTTTTCTTTTTCAGATGCCACAGTCCCTCCCAAAGCATAAGGGTGGAATGAACCGTCAGACAAAAAGAGTTCACTGAGTAGTTCGGAGAAGAGATTGCCTGGATTGGGGTTGTGTGTGTACGACTGACTCCTGAAGTAACGTCAGGGCAACCAGGGAGAACATGGTGACCTGGAAAAAAGCCTGAGCCTTGGGAAGGGAATGTGGGTAGTGATGACAGGGTTGTACAAGTGACAGAAAGGGAAACTGAAGGTCAATTTGCTGACGTCTGCACATCCAGGCGAGTAGCATGGGGAATGAAAAGGAACAACTGGAAGCATCAGTACATAATCCAAATTATAGGTTAGTTGACATAACAGATATAATGGAATAACTCATATGACTGGAAAATGAACATTGAATGTACAGGCTATTCAAGAACAACAAGCAGGGGAAAAGAAAGTCTGTTCAGAAACACGGATTAAATTGCTGAAAGACTGAATAAAACAGCAAGAAAAATGGTAAGAACCACAGATGGGGTTTGCTAAATACTAAACTTTGAAGGTGATGATGAAGAGGCTTTTTTCCCCCTGAAAATCTACTAGTTGTATAAGATCGTCCAAAAGAGGATTTAAGGTGTCCTGGTATCTTCTGTAATATCTGAGCACAGTGTCCAGGGAAGGCAACAAGGGCAAGCAGGAGTTTGATCTTGATCAGTAAGTATGCACCAAAACAGACTAAAAGAAAAAGGCAGTTTTAGCGATACTAAGTAGCAACAAAGCAATCAGAGCAAGAATGTAGATCACACTACTGAAGTCACCAAAATTTGCTCAGGCTGCCATGATTTGCATCAGCACTGTTGTGTATCTACATGCAGATACAAACACAGCGATGCTCCCAGTTGGTTTTGGAAGCACAGAGTGTGTCCCGGGGGGGCTATGATTGGGGTAAAGCTGTGGTGTCCCACTAGTACCTACTCTACATTTTCCTCACACCCTAATGGGAAAAGAACAATAAGTTACAAATGCATTACTATAATTACATTTTCATCCACAAATTAATTTTAAGAGGTGAATGATGATTTCTGTCTCAATAATATCTCACAGGCATCTGGAGCAGTGCCTGCACTTTGTAGTAGAGCTTATTCAATAAAAGCTCTCTGCTCTGCAGCATTTGGTTACCCATAGTAGAAGTTCACTTGCAATGTCACATATCACCATCAGTGAGTGTCCAACACTCCATGCTTTGAAGGCACAGCGCTGATGTGGAAGCTTCTTTTGAAACTTTGCTTGATTGCTGGTGTTGCAAACACTGGCGTGTTCAATGCCATTGCTAAACGATCAGAGGATAAGACACAGTTACTCAAATTATCTCCAGGATCTTTCTCCTCTGCAAGAACTCTACCACCAACTGCAATTATTTGTGCCCAGTAAGTCATTTTTTGAAGACAAAAAAAGCACAAAACAATCAAAAAACCCAGTGTACCTCTGTGGGTCACACTTAAGCAAGTCCAGGCGGGAGTTTAACTTCCAATCCATGAATACACTATCACACTATTTGTAATACCATCACCTGAATTCCTAGCACAGATTGTTAGAATATACCTGCCACTTAATCCATTTGCAGCAGTTGCAAAAGAGATTGTACAAGATGTTTGGCAGAGCAGACAACAAACTGGGATCCTTTAGAGTGTAAATCACTGTAAATTATTTAAGTTGCCTTAACTCTTCCATATTCTGCACTAAGACTAACTGAAGTCCTGCACATTACTTCTAAGATTTTCAGAAAACGCATCAAATAGATTCAAAAATACACCCCTTGTAAGTGCTCTAGCATTATTTATTTCAATTCCCAAGTCCCAAGGAGCTTGCACACGTTTTTCGTAAGATGCATAACCTGAGCTTCTCTGGGTACGCTGGTTTCTGTTACTATCAATCTTCAGGCTGCGCAACCCAAGACACTTCACCTGCGTCCAGATCCGTTCCCTTCCTTTTCTTCATCAGTGGTGGCACAAAAAGCAGCCGTCCCTGGCTAGGACATTCTTGTCTCAGTCTTGTCACAGTGACCACAGAACATTGTCCACCTCTTCTCATGCAACACCTGTGGCAAGTGCCCCATGCCCAGGATAACAAGAAGAAGCTGGTGATTCCACATGGTTTTAGAGCATTTCCTCTGTCAGGGTAGTTATAAGCTTTTTTTTAACCATTTAGTGGAACCTCAGGTCTTTTCTATCCATTTGATGATGGCTCTACACCACAAAAAGGAAATATTTAAAACCAAAGACAAGAGGTCTTCTTTCATATACAAAATAATTCAGTCTCTGTCACAGGGAGATGCCACAATGCAGACAGCAGGGCTCTGAAGCCACATGGAACACCTAGGACAACATCTTCCTTTGCCCTGTCACGAGCACACGTGGACGGACAGACACCGTTTCATTTTCTTGTGCAGCAGTTCACTCAAGATGAACTGCTGATGCTACGTTTGGCCAAAACCCACGATAACAACTGACCATCCTCAGAAAGTAGCATCATTGCGACATGCTTTGCGGCCAGGGTGCCTTAAGGATAACTTCAACCTTGTCTCAGGATTTCTGTAGACCATAATTATCAATGGCATGGCCACAATATATCATTAAAGTTTTGAAAAAAATAGTGTTTTTCCTTGTAGGTTGGTGATATGCCTTGAGTGGAAAAAGCCTTTTTTTGGAACGAAGCTGTCCACACAGGGACTTCAATCTGCACGAGTTACGTGACTATAAAACGATGAGTTGTTTCTAAACCTTTTCCCTCGAAGAATCCTGTCTTCAGTCACCTTTTCCTGCATCTTCCACTCTTGACACAGCAAAACTTCTGTGCTTAGCGAGCACAAGCTGTTTGCTTGTGAAGTGCATAGGAGATGTTACACCAGAGCAGCACATACACAGTTACCGCTGGTTCGGCTCACGCCTGAGCACAGAACAGTGAGAATCAGAAGGCAAGTCAAAAATACATTTAGGAGACATGGTACCATTTCTGCAGCCTGTATCAGGGCCTGGATGGGTCACTCCCTTTTCACATTGTTAAGTACTCTTCTGTTAGTAATGAACTGACTCAAATAGTAAAGCAGGAAAAGACGTTAATATTTTAGACTTTGTTCCACTTACCTATTCTAACACGTATTTGACTGGTACTCAAAGCTACAAAAACTCACGCAGAAAAACAACAGCCATGCTGATCTGAGGGTATTGTGAGCAATTAGGTATCTTTTCTTGATAACGTAAAAATTACAAGTGTGCAGGCCAATAGTTTAAGCCTTGGATTTCTTCTTTTCCCTCGGTAACACTCAGAGGAAAATCATAGAAAGAGGGATCCAGAAAGAACTCTAGATGAGACAGCCCACATTTTCACAAGCATTTTCAATAACCAAGTTATGCTGAAGCGTTGTTTGTATCTTGACACCAACTACTTACAAACAGTAGTGTGTGCAAAACAGAAAAAGCAGACAAGCCTTCACAGTTTTTCATTTTGCAATTCCATATTTAGGAGGCACATTCAATGCCTTTTGCTTATATACACAGTTCACTGGCACAGCTGAAGCGCTGTTCTTAAAAAAAATTGTCCTGATTGTTTTTTGATGCACTTTTCATTTTTTTTTCTTGCCTGTAGCAACCATCTTATCCTTTAACACCTGCTAAAATGGTCAAAAGAAAAAAAAAAAAGTGATTTTTGTGATCTTCAGCAGAGCTGGTTGGAAAGTGCTTTATTTTTCCTGGGCAAAACTTCAATGGAAATACAAAATAGTTTTCATTTCAATTTTTCAAAGGAAAAATTTCAATGTTTTGGCCAAGACTCAAACACCGAAATATGTCAACCAAACCCCAAAATATTTCCATTAGGAAATGATGCTGCGTGGTGCCCTTGGAGATGGAATTCCAGGTCTCATGCTCTCATTTCCCTTTATGCCCCATGATACAGCTGATTTCCCTTTTTCCAGACAAGAGCTGCTGCATCACCAAAGTTCTATTTCCTAATTCCTGGTGGGACACACACACACAAGAGAGATGAATGAGGATCTGAGGCTGCAGAGTACCAACAAATTCCCACACCACCCCTTCAGCTTATCCAGATGGAAACATTTTAGGTTTCAAGAAATAGATTTCAAGAAAAAGGCTTCCCTGGAAAGCAAGCCTTTTTTTCAAGGTAAGCTTAATTGAAAACCTGTGATTTCTGTCAACAGACAGTTTCAAGACAGCTATTTTGTTGCAGTCGGTTGAAGAGATCCCACTGTTGAGCATTATTCCAGACTCCCATACAGTTTGCGTGCGGTTCACTATAAGCAGGAAGACTTCCAAAGCTTTCTAGAAGATCCGGGCACTCCATTTCTACGAGTTTTGAAATTAATATTCCAATCCTGCAGACAACACTGGCTATTCCCTGTGCTTTTTTCCCTACTGCTGCTATTTTCTTCAGGCTTTGTCAGCAACAGATTCAGAGGGGACAATGCCAGGCAATGCCAAACAATCCAGTCTGATAACAGGCATCTCACATGGCGTTGAGTCCAATGCTTTTGAGGGTTAGTGACTAACCCACTTTTTGATTTAACTAAACGCCAGCCTTGCTTTACCTTGTGGCGCACAAAGTTGCCAGCAGAACCCAGAGCACTCCTTGGTTGCTGAGGAAGCTTCTGGATGTAGAGGAAGATGAACTTCTTGACACCTTTGATGGGACTCCTGCCTCTTCATGCCACTGCATAGCAAGCTAGGAGAGGCTCATTCCAAGGAGAACAAAGCATTTATGGAGCAGCAGGAAAACCAGCCAATATAACCTGGGGCACCCATGAGCCCCAGGACTCTCAGAGGAAGGATGCCTTCTGTGCGAGACGTTAATTTTAGTGCTAGAAACTTTGCCTTGAACTCTAAACCTAGATCCCTTCCAAAGGACAAATAGGTAAGGGCTGGGAAACACCTTCGGGAACTCATGGCTGGGTTGAATTTAACGACCTCCCCCTGCCGTCCCACCTACAACTGAGACTTTCTGTCAGTGGGCTCAGCCACTTTCTTTAGGTTGCCACACCATGGGGCCTTCTAAGCTTTACCTTTCCAAACAAAACACCTTGTTATGGTTCTGGGCCTTACCAAGCAATGCAGAAGAAAACTTCTTCCCAAATCTGCTAACCAAATCAGTTGGACAAGCCAGTCAACTGCAAAAAGAGGATTTTATGTACCTCATGTATCACATCCAAGCACTGACCTACTTCTGGTGTCATGTCTCAAGCTGCAAAAAAATCTGGTGCCTCAGAGGAAAACAAACAATAAATCCTTCCCAAGTCCTGCAGGCTGAAGCCTTAAGACATGAAGTTTGGTTACAGCTTGCCGTTTCAAAAGGGTTAGGAACACACTGAAACCAGTAGAGATCTTCCTGTTCTCCCTAAGAAGGGAGCGAACACTGCCACATACCAAATAACTTCTCTCTGTAGTTGGAGTAAAGCACCTGTATCCTTCAGTGTAAGGTTTGATTCCACTGCATGGAGATACTTAGAACTATTTTGGATGCTGGGATCTTATCTGACTGGTCCTCCAGAAGGGCACAAGTACCTGCAAGTCCTGTTTCAGAACAGCCTCAGCCAGACCTCTCAGAGACCTTCCGTTTTAAGTGCTTGGAGATGGAACATCTGTAAGAAACTGAATTAAGTCCCTGCTCTCACTCTGAGGACCTTAAGTGCTGATAAAACTTTTTAAAAATTATTCATTTGTTCCAGGGTTTAGCTACAACACTGTTATGAAATTTACCTTCACCCCAGGCTGAAGCAGTCTGACCTGGACCAGCCACTAGATCTCCGTCTGCATGTCAGCAAACTAGAACTGTCCCAGCATCTTCTCACACGCAAATATCTACATGATGCCCAAGCCACCTCAATTTCAGCTGCGATAGCTAAATAAATAGAGATTGAAAAGCTCCATGCCTAGGTTTAGACTCATTGTTGAGGTTCTCTTCGAAAATCATTGCACCGAATCCTCCTTCATGAAGGAACACAGTGTCTGGGTTCTCTTTCAAGTCCTAACGCTGTGTACAGACGCACAATCTTCTGACCTCCAAGAGGTGGTTTCTACCAACCTTTAACTATTTCGTGAAAATTCAGGTATTCCTTTTCAATCAGACTGATTTCAGGTTGACCAGAGCTGCTACAAAGAGGGTAAAGACAAGGAAAGAATCCAAGTTCAGAAAACACTGCAACACTTCACACAGGCAGAACATGCAATAGCCAATGATAATACCAAGGACTGTTCCGATTACCATGTACCTTTGAATATCCATTTCTGCCTGCTGCCCTTATTTGCTCAGTCTACATCCGATATTTCTTCCTCTATAGAGCAATAAACTTTAATTCAATACCAAAGTAGTTCCTTATGCACTGGTTTTGGATACTGTGGCAAACACTCAGGTGGAAAATGTACGTATCCAAATGATATTAATACACAAAATCAAAATTAAATTCATGTCTTAAAATATTTTTTGACATGATTCTGCAGTTTATGGGTAGCTTCAGCCTCGGATATCTTATGGATCTGCAGTTTATCATTCATCAGGGACTGCCTTGCCTGACTGTACTCCCTTCACCATCTCTCCCACGGCACCATCTTCTTCAAGTACAATCTAGTCCAATATGCCACTAAAACCAGGATAATATTCTATCACCTACCCCAGCTATGCTTCTGGAGAGCCAGTCAGGATAAGTCTTGAGACAGAAATATAAGCTTTTTGCATGGATTTCCCTTACACAGAGCAGATCTCTGAACCTCTGCAGAGCTTGGGGCTGAATCTCTTGACCCCTTCCCTACCAGGGAAAAAATCCTCACCCAACTTGGACAGGGTGGAGGATCCTGAGGGCCCCTGTTCAAAGAGCAATTCAAGTCTTTGCATAACAATAAACATGTGTATACCAACGGGACCCTACACATGTTGAAACACTATGTGCATGCTCAAATACCTTGAAGAATCAGGGCCACAGTAAATGCATTCTTTTCATAGAAACACTTTTGCATGGACTTGATCCAAAGCCCACTGAGGTCAGCAAGAGTCTTTCACTTCAATAGGATTTGGATCAGACCCTATGAGCATTTCCAACTAAAACCAGCACTGGAATTTGTGCATGCCCGTGCATTGAAACAATTTGAGTCTGGTTCACTGTAAACCCTAAACCCAAATACTCCTGAGCTCTGGGAAAGCTAGGAATACAATCTGGATCTTTACTTGGCCCAGGCCCTTCTTTCAAAGGCCGATTCAAAAACGGTTCCGACTCCAATGAGCGTGAGCCTTCAGAACATTCATACCTGAATTCAGGTCTAAACTTAAAAACAGCTGGAATCTCTCTGAAGAGGAGAGTTTCACCTTCATACAGTACTGCAGGTTAAGTGTAAAAACAACAATTCAAGAACAGCTGAAAAGACATCTGCTGAGATATACATTTTAGGGTCTTCCTACAGAGATAAGCGTTCTATTTCCTAATAGCTATATAAACCCATAAAGACTTATCTATGATTCCACTGACAGATCACCACTGCAAAAAAGAGAGAAATCATAAAAGCATTCCACCTGTATTGCTGGCAGATGGCTTATAAATGTCACACAGACTTAGACCTACTACTGGCTCATACAAGAGGTATTAAATAAACTGCCGAACATCTGCTGGTAAATACACAGCAAACAAGAATGCAACTTAGAGCCAAACATCTGGCGAGTGTGGGCCACATCTCTGCTCATAAACTAAGCAATGTTTTCTGCTAATCATTAACAGAGTTATTGATTTTAGAAGTGTATCACACAGCTATAATTTTGTCAGAGAGTAGACCACATAAGTTGTTCTTTTTCTGGTTGTTTCATTTTGTCTTATTCCAAAAGTCCGTAAATTGACGAGCGGGACAAAAATTATAATTGACATCATCTGTGGGAAATATTTCATAAAACAACAGGCCCAGATGTAGGATTAAAGCCATGTGGTAGTAAAATACCACACTGAAAAAAGTCCAGGTTCCATGATTTCTTACGAAAACAGATGTGCTATTACTCCACTCTACTTGTTTTTCAATGCTTTTTACTCCAAATAATTCTCTTTTTTTCCTTTCCTTTTCTTTTTTTTTTCCAGAATTGCACTAGGGAGAGATCATAAATTGATTGCAGATGGCAACTTGTACTTCAAAATGCTAACTGTCACAATCTTTGAAATAAAAATAAACAAAACATTTTGTGAAATTATATTGAGCTGTGTTTAAAGTAATGAAGATTATACAAACACATGTCTGTTTGTCATTTATACGGCACCTTCAGGCATGACAACCAAATCTATTAGACGACTCTTCCCTCCCTGGGAAGTAGTTATTTTTTAAGTCCAGGATATACTGAAATATTGCTGGTAACCTATAGTTCAAGCACTCCTTTCTCCAAGCCTAAATATGGCCTGAACCTCCTGGAACACAGACCCAGGCATGTATGTCCTTGATTCTCTCACATACAAACAGGCAACATGGAAACAAGACAGACCAGTTCTCTGCATCTTGCTTTGCAGAACATTTCATATTAGTACATTCTTGCCAAACATATTGTATAAAAGATCCAGGAAAGACACTGGCTTCTATGGTTTGAATCCTTATTCGTCCATCCAGTGCAGAATAGCAAACAACTGTATTTCCTCCTAAATGACTTACTAACATATGGAGCCCATTATGATGCCACTAATTACAATTCATTGAATTCTGAATTTATGCAGTTTCATAACAGACTCTTAGAGATTCTCCATTTTCCAGTGATCAGAGATTTTGTAAGACCTGATAAAATAAAGCTCTAAATAGGCTCCCATCCTGTCACTTTAATGCCTTCAGACAAAAGCCATTTCCAATAGAGCTGATGGTGTTTGATGTTGATTTAAAAAAGGCCTTGATCCAGGTGCCTATTGTAGAGATTCCCAAAGACAGAATAAGGGAGGAAAGCCGCAGATACTCACTTGGCAAAAGGAGATGTTCATCTCCCAGTATACTTCAGGAGGAGCTGTGAAGGCAATGGGAATACAACTCAGTTAAAGTGCAGCCCCTCTTTTGTCTCACTTAAAGGAAGAATAAATCAACAGTAGTGGGCAATGGGAAGGGCAAGAATGGAGGGGTTTTTGGGAAATCATGAAAAAACAAGAGCAGGAGCAGCATCAACAGCCACAATAAGATGTGGGAGCAGACTGAGAAATAGCACTGTTTCTTCTATTAAATCTTTATATCCACAAGAGTTATCAGGAATCCTTTCATTATTCCCTCTCGCAGGCAAGCCCTGCAGACAATAGCACTCTTTGCCATCTGGCTCTGAAAACTCCGCATCCTTGCTGTGAAATCTTTGCTCATGATGCAGATGAGATCAGATGCTCTCAGAGCATCCCTTCTGCAGCAGCAGCAAAACTTGGGCAACTCTTCGCACACCGAAGAAGAATCCGTTCTGCCAGAAATGCCAGGAGTAGTGAGACTCGGTTCAAGATAACTAAAGCACGCTGTATCTAACACGATACACGAGAGTTTTCACAGACTGAGGGAGAAGGGGTGGGACTGAAGTGCTGCTCAGTTGGCGAGAATAAAGGCTTTTGAGCAACAAGGGGAAGACTTGAAGGAAGTTCAAGTCAGGGTCATTTGCATTTTAGAACAGATGAGTCTGAAATCCCAGGACAACTGGTACTCTGGAGCATAGAAATTCACAGCTCTAGTAAAGTCCCTGCAGAGGGACAGCAGTTTAACATTCAGTCTTCCTCCCTAAAGAGACAGGGTCCAAATTGTTATTTGAGAGATTCCATTCTTTACACTGCCTGGTATTGTGGCCCCTAAGTTTAAGCCTTGTGTGCTGAATATGAAGATTTCAGGCAAAACAGCATAACCAGAAGCTCATGGAAAGAGAAAACAAGGACTTTGCAGGCCAGGTAAATGCAAGAACTGCAGCAATAGCTTTGTATGCACACATACATACACATCTTTCCGAGGCTCTACCCAACCTCTCCTTCATCTCGCAGTTTTCTGGGAAACAACATTCTGGATTGCGAGGAGCAGAGGTGTAAACTTCAAATAAGAAAAGGATTGCGCTGGATGCTCCTGAACACTTTGCTCTGACCCATCATTGCCTTGGTGGGCTCTTTCTGTACGTCACCTCCCTCACGCTTTTCTCCAAGGAGAATTTGCTTAACTCCTTGTAAAAATGGCCATGACTGGAGTACTAATTGTATTAAGTTTTGGGGTCAGCGAGGAACACTGAAAACATTTACTTCACTCCTCTTCCTGTAAATAGTTTGCAATTCAAAACAGACAACTCACGCTTCCTTAATTTGCAGTTATTTCAAACTGAGGCTGGCATCCACCATCAACATGCAGAAGACACTTCCTTATTCAAAACCCATTTTCCATGGCAAGAAAGCCTTTAAAAAAAGCATAGATTTAATGCAATGCAGTGGTCAGATGAAACTAAATTAAGGGGGTAACTTTTTGAATGTATTTTTAAATTGAAGTCCAGGTTAGAGCTGAGACCCATAATGTTTACCTTTCAGCAGTCTCAAAGTTTGAAGAAATAGTGAAATAGTATTTCTCTTACCTAATATCTCGAAAGCTCCGCTCCCTGATAAGATAATTATTAAGTCCCATAAAAATCTGAACTAAGGACATGACACTGAAAATAAGATAAGGGGTTTTTTTTAGTGTGGTTTTGGTTTTGTGGGTTTTGTTTGTTTGTGTTGGGGTTTTTTGTTAGCTTGTTTGGTTTGGGTTTTCTTTTTGTTTGTTTTGTTTTCCGGTATGCTCTGGCCATTGTAGGCTCAGTTATTTTGTTCAGTCTGTGATATCCTCTTGGTACCACCTGAAAGGCTACACATCCTGGCCAGTCAGCTGTGTCCAGCACAGCAGCCCAAATAAATCAGAAAGTAGATCAGAGACTATAAAACCAGACAGAATTCAGGAGGTGCAGACAAGGGCAGACACCAAATGATCCATATGAACATCCAGCAGAGCAGAGGAAAAGCCTCAAATAAGACCTTGGTCAGCTGAAACCCAGCCCGATTTTCTATGGGATGACTCCAAGAACTCGCTCATGTTTTCCCATAATGAGGCTGAAAACGCAACCCAAAAAGAAGGTCTTGTAGTGCTGCACACCGAGCCAGACCCAGCACAGAGGAATGTCACATTTACCGATTTAGTTGGAGTAGTCAATGACTTGCAGGAGTTTGATCCTTTCAAAACCTGCTGTTGTTCCTGAAAGGACCAACAACTTCACCCAACCTTACAGTCTTATTTACTGGAAAAAGAGAGGGTGTATTTTAGAGAGACTGAATAGGGCAAAGAAACTGAACAGTTTAAAAGGATGAAAAGTTTGTTTGTTTTTGTTTGGAAGTTTGTTCCTAAATCAAGATGTCACCTTCACTTGCAAAAGGCTGCATTTTTTTAGTTTCCATTCATTTTCAGGTCTTTCCCTGTAGCACATAAAAAAAGCCTGGAAATACATTTATTTTTTTCAAACAAAACTTCAGAACAAGCTGCTGAGCTCACATCAGACGAGCAACATGGTCAACGGGCTACTCCTGTATCTACAATTTCAGACCTCACCTCACGGCTGCCATCTCATTCCCCAGCTAGCGGTGAGGAGGGAGTAGGAATGGGGAATCTGCAGGGTACAGCAATGAAAATTTTGTTTCATCATCAGTACGCCCGCTGTTATTCCTGACATAAGCCAAAAGCGCCCCACTGAGCCGCATGAAAAAGGGGTGGTCGGTGCTAGAAGAGGATTTCAAACATTTGAGATGGATGAAAGGAAGCCCGTGGCCATTAGCACTGTTGGAGACACAATTGGGATTATTAACACCATCTGCGACACGGGCATTTTGGTCTTTGATGAAGGAAGGATGGAGCTGGAGACCACCAGCAGCAGCCTGGAGTGGGTGGAGTGGGGAGGAAACATTCCACAGTAGCGGCAGCCACAGGATTCGCGATCAATAGCGAGGAGGATGGATCCCAACAGGATGCTGTTCGGTTCGCAGCCATACGTGCTCTTGGGCATTTGAAGCTCTGTATGCTTCACCAGGAACAAGGGGAAACAGCAATTCTTTGGGATCTATTTCTGCTCTGAATTAAGTCCAGCCATTGTAACAAATCATGCGGAGATTTGTGTCTCTCAGCAGCTGGTCAGAAGTCTCAACAGCAATCAGCGAGAGAAAGTGACAGTAGCAAAATCTGCAGCAAGACAAGACTCTAGCACTGAAAGACGCAGGAACATTTGATTCTATTTAAACATCCTGAACATCCTGGTACCGAACACCCAAACAAGACATAATAACATACGTGCTGTTCACACCAAGGTTAGATTTACACATAAAGGAACACACAAATACCGTGGCTCGCGTTTCAGGCTTGAGAGCTCCCTTTTGCAACACAGCAGTTACAGAAGCATACATCTGCCCAAACTACTTGAGCTAGTGCTGGCAGGACAAACAGCACAACCATCAGCAACGGCAATGCTGCCAAACACCCCCATCTCCTCCTGCTTCCAATGCAGGCATTCAAAGCATTACCTCCTGAAAAATCAGGGCTAATTATGGTTGACCCCACCTTTTCCGTGCTGATGTTGGCCTTAGCAACAGCCACAAGATGACGGTGCTGCCAGCAGAGATATCGACCACAACTTCCCACCAGCTGCATTTCAAGCCACAGCAAATATTGGTCCTCGGAGCCCACGGGAAGGCATGCGGCCCGACTGATAGGACAGCTGGGGTAGGGCTGCTGCCAGCTTCAGGCTGGAAAGACCTTCTCACAAGAGGAGGATCTTGGGAACTTTGCTGCAAGACCAAAGGGAATTAGGTACAAGAGATGGTAAAAAACTGTACTGGCACCTTTTCTTCAGAACTGGCTCCTTAGGGAAGAAAAAAAGACCAGTTTGGAACAGGCTGCAGGACAGCAGTTAATAGCAGAGGATCTCCTCTTTATATTTGACTTGGTCACTGTCACGAGATCTTTCTGCATCTTTTTTGCCTGACAGTTTTAGTTTCGACCGCATAACTTTGTATCAGAGGTGATTTCTCTCACTTTGCTATTCATTCTTTTTAGATCATGGATGATAGGTTGAAAGGCACAAAACCTTAATTGGACCATCATGACCTTCCAAAACGAGTCAAAGATAAACAAGAGGCCTATATAAATAAGATCATCTTTTAGCTGTCCAGTCCTACAGGGCCTTCCACGTCAAAGCCCGGGCTAGAAATGACCATGTAGTAGAGAAAAAATCCAGAATTACAATTTTTTACATATTGGGGGGGTGAAGCACACTTCTCAGTTTTGACACAGAACAGAACTTTTGTCTTTGACAGAAGAACTGTGTCATTTGGCAAAGAAGCAATTTGTCTTCTTGTGTAACAACAGATGCTAATGGGAAGCACACTTGTTGTTCCATCACTGCTGGCCACCAGAAGTGGATCTGCCTACAACCACCAATATCCTTAAAATACACGCAGAACCAAATCGCCCAGGCTGAGCTAAACATCCATTCTTACATGTGGACCCAGGAACACCACTTACAACTTTATTTTCTGGCAAATCAAATCCAGTAAGTGGCAGGGTCCTTGAGGCTGTTCCTAGGTTTATTTCATTCATTAGCTTTCAAAAATACAAAGCCCATGAAACCATCCACTAGGTGTCCTACCAAGAGTCCCTTGGTTTCTCAGAGGAAAACTCCCATCGGTCTCATTGCCCGAGTTGCCCACCGAACCTAACAAGACACTTCATAATTTAGATACCATCAGCAGAGTTTAATCGAAGTTAATTCACATTTTCCTGGTACAGAAAGAAACAGGGAGTCATGGAAAGTGTGCAGTTTTTGGAAGTAACTTGAAGTCATTTTTCCCTCCTGTGGGTCTGATGCACAACCAGCCCCTAGCAAGGGTCCGGTAACTCAGCTGGCCAAACGCTTCAGAAAGGAGCCAGGGGGTTTCTGAAGTTCACTTTCCCCCCATCACCTACTGTTAAGCATCACCAAGTCTATCTGCAGTAGCTACACGCGAACCGCTGACCTACTTCAAATCCCTTTTTAAGCAGCAGCTTATATTTCACCACTACGAGGATATAAGGCAATGGGAAATGCTCACTTGTTGTTGGTATCCCATTATCCTTTCCAAGTTTTATCAATTCCATTAGTTATTTCCTAGCAGCGCGTGGTATAATTTAACTTTTCACATTACCAAAGCTAGTCAGCCTAACTCCATCTCAAGAACATTTTAAGTGAGCTTTAGCCAGTTGCTGAGAACTCCACATTCTTCCCCATGGATATTCTGGCATTTAACCACCCTGTGTCCAGAGCTGACCGAACCACTGGCACAATAAATAGGTCAGTATCGGAAGACAGAAGTAAGCAGCATAAGGAGATTGAATTCTGCTTTGAGAGATTCTCCTTATAAATAAGTACTGCCTTCCAGGAGATGAAGGCCTCCTCAGGAAAAAAAAACCTGCAAACAGTAGAATAGTGACACTGCAAGAATTTTTGGCCTATGAGCAAAGACACCAGTCATGCCAAAATAATCAGTCTTGGAGATACAGCAAGGGACGGGAATTATATGAACAACGTAACAATGCGATTTTGCGATGGTGATCCCAGCTTAAGCTCTGTTCTCATAATCTCGCAGACCACATGGGGTTTCTTTACCTGTAACCTGTGCCACTAAAGGGTTTGCTTTTGCAAGGTGCACAGTCCTTCTATTCCATTTCAAGTCGAAAGTCTGGCAGAGCACACCAAATCAGAGAAGTATCATCTACACAGAGCAGAATTAGTCCCTTTCTTCTTCCAGCCCCCAAAACTTGCAGCTATTCACTCCATTCAGCAAACAAATAAATAAAACCAGCTAAAAAACGTATTTCTGGTTAACCAGTTTAGAACCTTCCTGACCAGATCTTTGATAAGCATTTTTATAGCTTTCTCTTTAGCACATATCTGTTTTCAAAGTATAAGTTGTATAAGCATCTCCAGTTTGCTGGCAGGCATTAGGAGGCCTTTTCCTTTGATCTTCCCACCTACATCAAGATCTATGCGACCAAATATTATAATTGCTACCATTATGCTACACTAACTGCAGATCTAGACCACCTATAAAGCCAAGGAAGAGCACAAACAGCTGAAGAGTTACCCAGTGTTGGCCCACTGCTGCTTTGTATTTGTATTCACATTCTCTCAGTGTAACATTGCTCCTCTCTGGTAAGCAACTCACAGGATGCCTCTTCAGTGCCTGCAAAAAAGTATCAGCCTTGAATGTTATTTGCGGTTTCCATAGGCCACTGAAAATGTGAACAGTCAGCTGGACAAGACTCTGGAGACGTTCCCCCTCTAGAGTTACGACTTTTTCTAAAATGGTGGTCAACCTGACGAGCTTGCTTATTTATTATCCATCTGATAAGTCACAATATTTTAATCAGAGCTGGATAATTTCAAAATCAGAAGGAATCACAGTACACTCGCATGATACCATACACGAATTCACATTTCTAGATCTATAGTTTCAGATACTAAAAAAATCGCAGCATACAAACCAGCATTATTAAGTTCAGCAAGAGATTCACTGAGTAATCAGCCATAATAACAACTAATGTTTCAGCCAATGCTTTCATCCAGAGCAAGCCTTGGTCTTCCATGACTTGCCAACTCAAAGCATTTGTGAAGCGGTCTCTCCCACTTTGCCCTGTGAACAGCTGCACATCCAGAAGCATCTCAGAGGCATTCAGCAGGGCACTCGGATCCCGTAGCCCTGGGAATGCTGTGTTTCCTTCTTGGAAGAGTTCGATTCTGAGGATTTGGGTGGAGGCCCAGTCAAGTCAGCTACTGTGTCAGCTCCAAGAGTTCACATACCTTGAGGTAAATCCCATCTGTTAATGCAGTGAGACCGTGGGCAACCTACATGCTCAGCTGAAACCTCCCAGAGCCACTGTAACACAGAGAAATCTGGTATTTGCCATCTAGCACAGAACACACCAAAAATGAAACCTCTTCAACCCTTCTCCCCATGATGGACTTTGCTATGGGAACCAGCAGAGGCACCTTCAGCTCCTCACTTGCTGGGCACTCTCTCAGCTCAGCCAAAGGAGGGAACAGACTCAGGATAACACCCAGGGTGACATGGAGGAGTTTACATGCACAGTGGTGTTACTCGGAAGCAATCCTTTGGTGTCTTAATAAGATCTGCTTGCCCCCAAAAATCATAAAGCTACGAGGTCCATCTGCCCTCCAGTGTCCAAGCGATGCTTTCGCTAAAACAGCATGTGGAACCGTCTAGAGCCTTTTGTAAGTATTGCATTTTGCTGTTGATTGGTTTGCAATTATTTTTATTCCATTTGGGGCATAAAGGTTTTGTGGTTTTCCTTTTCTGTTTATTTTTCTTCTCGCCAAGTTAACTCTCTGTAATTTCAGAGTCTGTCCCATCACTGTGTCTTCAGTTATTCAACTCTGCAAGCACCTTGGCAATGAGCAGTACATCAAAGACTTTGCAACTAGTTTTTAACTATCAGCTCCTACCCTGAATTGCTTTTACCCATTTTAAAAGCATTTGAAGGAGAGGAACACCAAAGCAGAGATGAGATTACTAGACGTAAACCTTGGCCAGGATACAGCACAAACACCATGCTGTGCTACCCATTCTAAGTGTAGAGCATACTGCAGTCAAGTCAATAACGTGGTATAATATTGGTTTACCTTTTAATGACATCCACAACATTAGTAAAAATGTGACAGAAGAACACGTGAACCTCTTAGTTTGTGAGTAAGGCACTGCCTTTTGAATGCTAATTATTTGGCACAGGCTCAAAATTGACTTTCAGGCACGGTCTGGATGCACGATTCTCCAGACCACAGTCCTCCCGAGCCAAAAGGGAGATGGCATTAATCAATTTATTGAGCTGGTGACAGCTCCCCTGCACACCGACCTGCACTAGCAGTGGTTCTCTGTAGCCCAGAGCTTTCCCAAGAGGAACACCGAGCCAAAGTTTAACGTCTCCTTCCTCCTCCGTCCCAAGGTTCGGTAACTGCGGCAGCCGTATACAGCACAGCAGCATTTTAAGCCCACATATAGGCTGATGAAGAGAATTTTGAGCACATAAGTGATTTCAGAATGCTAGTGCTGGGAGAAAACTGGAAATAAATCACTAGCTCTTATGTTCCTAACGTATTCCTGAAATGTAACTCATCCGAAAGTCCTGTTTCTGTTTATATCTTATGGTACATTGTAGATCTCAGCAGTTTTTGAAAGGCAGCATATATTTGCTGGTTAGGGTACAATTTTCAGAGGCACCTGGAGAAGCAGACATGCCAATCCCCCAGGTAACCCACGCAGGAACCATCTACCCCATTGCCTTGTGCAAATTTGAAAATTCTTCCCCAGGTGCAACACCCGCACACTTTAAGGGCCAATAGCCCAGTGGTACCTGTTCAGTTCCTTGCCAGTGAACCCCAAACAAAATACAAGAGATGTTCACGATCACTGTTCTGATGGTGCCTTTCCCTTCTGATAGGATAGTCTCACGAAATATAAGTTTTCTGTTTCCGTACACTAATGCTGATCTTCTCAATGTAAGCATTTCATAATTTATGAGTGCAGAGATAGAAAGCAAACCTTTTCTATTTATGTATATAACTAATCATCGGTTTGACTCTGTGTACAAAGGTTTGTTGCTTCTCTGACCTACATGAATGCAATATAAAAAGGCTACAGAGAAAATCGCTATTCATAGCGAAACAGGAGTTGCCACCTAAGGCTTTCTGTTGGACTAAACAGCCAGTTGATTATTTTCTTCTTCATAGCTATTCCTCGAGCATTTCAACTGCTCTGCTAGATGACTCTTCAGGGATTAACAAGTAATGTTTCATTTTTCACTGATCCTTAACAAAATACAGCAAGAGTTTCTACAATATAACAGAAGGGGTGCTGTCATTGTTCCAAGCATATTATATTTTAGACTAGCTGAATAACCTTTTGGGAGCCAGAATGCTGAATCACACATAAAACGTTACATTCTCTTATCCATTGAGCCACATTTATGCAGAAATGCATTCCCTGTTTTGGACTGGGGTTTGCTCATCTGTAGAGAAAGGGACTTTATTCTCAACTGGGGGATAAGATCAGCTAAGAATCTCATAATATTTTTCTTCCCATTACAGTTGGCCAGGCCACTGAGTACCTCAGTTACAAGACCCACAGCACTAGGTAAAGCTATACTGAGTATCACCTCTTCCTTCCCATTGTGTGGCACTAATAGCATGCAAGAATTCAAAATGAGATTATTTTCCTTCTTTCTCTCTTACATGGGCTACAGTCTCACCTGGTTTCAGCAGCAAGATTTGTTAATAAAATGCTCCTGCGGCAGAAGAGAGAAAGGGGGGTTGGGGAGAAACCAAAACTAACCAGCAGTTAAAATCACCACCTTCTCTCCTTGATCTGGTTGAGCCAGGAGGTCACATCACCTTTGCTGTGCACCTGCTCACAGCCAGGTTGCTGCCCTAGCTTGTGTCGCTCTGCAAACATGGTCACTACATCAACTGTTATTTCTTGCATCAAGTCCCAAAAGCTTAAAAATGCTTAAAAGCATAAAAATGTCAGGCGTTTTCTCATAGTCTGTTACTAACAAGTATATTTTTGCAGATTATTTAAATAGAAACAGCCATTCAATCACTAGGCTGCTTGTCTTTTGAAGATCTGTTCTGAACTCCAGCAAGTCACTTAGAAACTAATTCTCAGTGGTGTTTAAGTCACCATCATTAAAGGAATCAAAGATGTTTTCTGTAAAGATTCAAGTTCCGCCTCCAGATTTGTCTCATCACAAGCGAGCAGAGGGTGTCAAAGTCTCCACAAAAGATCATGAAAAAAAGCAACTCGCATACTGAGCTGCAGACCATCAGAAAACACTTAGAGACGTTAAGTCTCAAATAATTATCTAGCAAAAGCTTTTACATAATTTGTGTCATCACATTTAAACAAATCTAAGAAAGACTTCAAGGGCCTCAAATATTTCAGATGCATTTGCCAGAGTGGTGGAGCCCTGATAAAACTCACAGGGAAGAGCAGCATAAGTGGCCCAGTCACCAAGCCAAGGCAAACTCCGCCAGGGAAAAAAGCTGCAGTCATGCATTCAGGCTTTACTGCCTGCTAAAAATGAACAGAGCAGTACAGACACCCTCTCCTGTGCTGCCAGTGAACTTGTTCTTCACAAAATTAACATGAATTCTTGGTCAGAACAACAAATGGGAAACTTCAGAATTAGCCTCGCACTATGGTACAGATATTTGTATCTCACAAGTACAGGAGTAATTCCCACTAACGCAGTCTTCATCCTCCCATTGGGTTGGGGATGGCTGGCAGCAAGAGCTCGACTCTATCAGAGACCTTCACGTGGCAGAGGGAACCGCTAAATCATTTCCCTTGTCTGTGGCAGGCTTGGCATCTGCCCATCAAATCCCCATACCTGCCATCTTTTCCAGCCTTCCAATTTTAACATGAGGGATAAGAAAAACAAGGACTAGCACGTGTGTAAGAAAGGTTCCTCAAACCATAGGTATGTGAGCTTCAGCCCGGAGAAATTACTCCAAAATTTCACGGTTATTGTTGTGTAAATGCTAAGTGTCACCTCAAAAATGTTCTCAAGTGAAAAAAAAAATTAAAAATCCAGCAATTCGAGCCCAGCTGTGATCACACAAATACATTTTACTCCAAGGTCAGATTCAACACTGATATAAGCTGGAACAACTGCCTCTGGCTACTGCAGCTGTGGGACAACTGCCCACCTTCTTTTTGCAAGAACAGTTATTCATTGTGTTTCCCAGAACTGAGGAAAAACCGTACCTGCTCAGATCCCTTCAGTGTTAGAACTTCAGGGGATGTACTCAAAATGGAAATCTTCATTATCTTCCCAGATCGCTAGCACCTGAGACGAAGCCTGAATCACTGCAGACGTGGCTCTTTGGGATATTGGGAAGCAGTGTGGTAGAAAAGCCCTTCTGCTGTAAAAGATAGTGAAGTTGAACCTGCCCAGGCCACTGAACAGTGCTCAGCTGCAGTTTTCATGTAGTAATACCAGAGTTCCTATCAAAGGCAAAACCGACTTGCTTTATGCAGTTCTAATCAGTAGGAATACGATCGGTTCTCTCTCCAGTGTGAACCATCCCTCCTCACATCTGCTTCTTCCCCCCCGGCCCCCAGTGAACAAGAAAAAAAAAGGAAAAATAGTTTATTAAAGAAAACAAACCCAAAGCTGTGCAACTGCTGTTTTAGCCCCACTGGAGAAGCTTTTGTCTAGTTTTACAGGGCCTAACATGTGTTCGATCAAGTTCAATTTCTGAAGAGATCTAGATGGAAAACAATCAGGTGTTATCAACAGTATCACTGGAGCAACATCAAAGCCTTGCCTTAGTGCATGAGCCCTGATGCTCCCCAGCTGCTGCAAACAGACTCCAAGGAAAAACTCCAGGATCTGACAGAGGTTGCAAGACACCTTGTAAAGATGGAGAAAATTAGCCAAGCAGGTGCCTAGCGTGGAATGTTTCTAGAAACTCCTGCCTCAGCACTACAATGTGTAAAAACAGAAAGAAGAAAATAAAGATGCACTCTGTAATAAATACTTTTTCGAAAAACAGCATAGCCACAAACAAGTATTTTGGAGATGGCTTGTCCCACAGCTGTTTGTTAGGAAGTATTACACACAGAACCTGGTACTAACCACTGCCGGACACAGGATTATGCCTGTGGCTGTATTTGTTTTAGAAGAAACGCAGACCTGCTGCAGTGACTCAGAAGAAACTCGTACATATTGTAGCCGCTTATGAACTAGGACTTCGTGCAGAGGTCACATGCCCTGCTAATTAGATACAGCCACAATTAACATGCCCCTGGCAGTTGTCTAGATTTAAGAGTCTGTTTGACAGCAGGGCTCTCCTGGTCGTGCTCCTGCCTCTGAATATCTTGCCCTGACAATTCATGACCCAGTTTTACCTTGAGATTAGAGGCAAATGGGCAGCTCTAAAAGCAGGCAGCAGCAGGCAGGCCTGCTTGTTGGCCAGATGCAGAAGGATGCACAGGGTTTTTTCTTCACATGCCTCTTCCTGGGCAGTGGAAAAGGTTAAGTGTGATTTGATGCTTTGCCAATAGCCCAGCAGATCCATCCCTAAGCGTGGGGGGAGACTTCTAACCAACGCACAAGGCCCATTTACTGATAGCACATCCTTTGGAGCTAAGCAACACATCTTACTCTCTGCCATGTGTCTTCCATCTGAAGGGCTCAGGCTACACAGCAGATATAATCAGTTCCAGCTGCGACATTTCCTGTTTCCTCACAAACTGCTTTAACCCCTTCTGTCTTTCTCCTATTCAGAGGAGCTTCAAGCACAGGTACTTCATCCAGGCACCACAGCACGTCCTACAAACACCATCACCTCTTCTTCCTACCATTTTGAACACTCCAGTATCACTCAGGACACAGGTTTAACCCTAGCGATTTATATAGTTAGGTAATGCAGAGACACTTGATCCATGACTAAGTTGACTAGGAAAGGACCTCTTCTGCAGATCACATTTCTTCTTAGAGATGGCCTTCTTTCTCTGGATTTATATCCAAGTAGGTTAAACCAGGTGATACTTCTTGAAGTAGGTGTCCCCTTTTCCCAATGATAAATCCCTGACAGCAGAACTAGCCTAGTTACAAGATATGCCTTTCTTAATCAGAAACTCTGTCCTTCAGTGACATCTGCTTGACCTTTCTAGAGTCCAGTTCTTCAACAATGTTTGCAAGATGGGCCACGGGTGAAGTAGGTATACATTTCCTGTGATAACTATCCAAAAAAACAAAGAAGGGCATCATCACCCCTCTGCTTCCAGGACACGTGCTACAGCAAGACAGCTGGGATCACTGTGAAGCCGGTCTAGCCAAAATCTCACAGTGAATTCATAGGACAGGTATCCAAATGGAGTAGTGCATCACCTTTCCCAAAGCCAATGTATCTTACGAGCCCATCTGGCTTCAGGACTAATATTAACAAGCTGTCCCACTCACTCTGACCTCTCCATGACCACTAATTCCTTCCTATTCTCACTATCTGCTCTTCCCAACATGTATTTGCCAGATTTTCCAAGCTGACAGGATATACAGAAGCGGTAATCGGCTCCAGCTGAGGTGCCTCCTGCTTTCTAAAGCCTGCCTTGGCTACCCTGGTATTTGTCACAGGGTTTATACGCATACCAATGCAGCACAAACCCCATGACGCATATACCAACATCTCCAGCAGCTCGGCAGCCATGCCGACTATCTGAGAGCCTACAAAGTACCACAGTTTAAAATAAACACAAGTTTGCTTACACTGTATCTTGATCTTTCACCAAGATCTTGGGCTCTGCCCAGGAGGCAGACAGAAAGACTCAGCTGGGCAGAAAGATGGGCCTGTGGTCAGGGCGCTGGTCTGGAAGTTGACACAGCTGGGGCTGAACCCTGCTCCCCACCATCCTTCTCCCTCCATGACCTTGAACAAGTTGCTAATTCCTCTGGGCCTTAGTTTTCTCATCTTCAAAATGGGATGCAGATCTCTTAGGACACCTTTCCTATAGGAATTTAAGCCAAAATGGAACTTTAAAGTTGCATTTCAACCACTGTTCCCAACATTAAAGTGGGCATCAACTTGGGTGTATTCTCTGGCCTGTACAATATAACTTAGATGGATGATGTTGCAGCTGGAGTGTAAGCTGCCTTGGACGACAGGACTTGAGTTCCAAATGATATTAATAAATGATACAGTAAAAACAACATCAGGGCAAACTCAGTGCAGTATTTTTACACCGTACTTACGGCTAGAAGAAGAGGTGAGCACTGTGCAGAACTACTGGCTACATGAAGGGAGCCAGACTTCTGAATACATAAAGCTGTAACCATCATCCTGGAACACATAACCAGGAGTAAAAACTGTGAGCACATGAAGTGCCCACTTCATTCAGCTTTTGCAAGAGCTCAGCTGAATAATTATGCCCTGATTTGGACCATTTAGAGAAATTCCACAGAAGAGTTATGGGAACGGTCTGAAGTTCAGAAATCACGAGCTGCCAAAAGAGACTGAGAGACTGAGATTGCTTAAAGAGAAATGGGCTGCTGAAAAAAGGGGAAAGAATTAATCCACGGTGGTCAGAACAAATAGAAATATGATTAAGTTACACATATTCAAGAAAGCATTGGAAGTAAAGGCACAGTGAAGCACAGGAATGTTTTTCTTGGACAGAACATCCACCATTAGGAGAATTAAGGACAGGTTAAAAGAAAATCTGTAAAGAGTGACATAGTTTGATTTGATCCTGCTCACAACTCTTGCTAAGTTTTACTAAATCACCCAGGTGTTAATTTCAAAAATAAAATACATAAATAGTCATATCCAAATTACTAAATTAGTGACATAGAGATGCATCTCTATGCTTTTTGGCCAGGGAGGTGGGGTTTTTTTGAGCACCAAACCCAACAACTGCTCACATTCAGGAAGTGACCTATTTGGACAAATATCATTAATGGTACATTGCTAAACTGCAAGTCCAGACTCACGGAATAGACGCTTTCAAGGTGGGTATGTTATGGAGGCAGATAAGAGACAGCTGCCTCTGCAAATACTTGATGCAAGTCTATTTGTGAGACAAATCACTGGTGTCACATCCCTGTGCCTGTGTTTATGTAACTACACACACTCTTTAGACTGTAGTAAAGTATAGCTGGTAATTTGCAACTTGGGATATTGCTCATATAGAACTTCTATGCTGCCTATTGATGACCTGGTTTCTACTTTAGCCCCTCTTATATTTCGATATGCCTCACAGGTTTAAGCAAGCTATTGGGGAAATCACTAGATTGTGCCAGAACACCAAGTTGTTTTTGAGCAAGTCCTGAGAAGACAACAGTCAGCACACGGTGCTTTGAGTAAAAGCATCAACCCTGTGATTAACAAGCATGAAATAAAGGATGGGGGTGGAACATTTCCTCCTCTACCAAAAATCTTGCACACAGACAGTGAGAAGTGAACTGCGACATCAGTATTAACACACACGTTTTCATTGCCAAGTACCATCAACTGTTCTTTCATCATGTCGCTCCCAGCTTCCTCCTCTCCTCTAGACACATCCCCAGCTTTTAGTTCCCCAAACAGGAGGAGAAATCCTTTCACGCTCCCTGCAAGGCCCACGAGCAGCAATGAAAATATTTTCCGTATCCCTGCTCTTGCAGCCCCCCGCAGCAGCCCTGCCTTGCTGCCTGAGCTCTGTCCCAGCATGGAACCACCAGCAGAGAGAGAAATCACAGCTTGACTTGCACCCGGTTTTCACACCAGTTTAACGACCCTGGGGAGAGCACCGTGTTTCTATTGAAACAGGAGAACCAAGAAGGCATCTTGACTACATTATTTCTGCCATGTGAAGATGTCGCAAGGCATTCAGAACAAAACTGAAGCACATATAAGGTTACAGTTGAACACCAACGCATCTATACAACTGCTGCCACATTAAACAAAAGCAGACACTTGTAGAGTACTAGCAAGATAATTTCTAGATGTAGAGAAGAAACAGCCCTTTTAGATCCCAGTAGGGGATAGTATACATGTCTGGTAAGCAAGCATACACCCAGAAATATAGCGGAAGAACCACGATTCCGAGTCAACTCAGGAATAAGGATCAATGATCCCTTTCTTGCGGCATCATAAAAAACCATCCCTCTGCTGCTTTNCATTTTAAGGTTGTACTGTGCAAACCAACCTCACAATTAGAGATGGGCCTGGGGTGCACAGTCTTGGATCAGAACTTCTCCTCTCAATATTAAGGTTCAGTCATGTTTGAACATTTGGGGATCATTTTTATTCATGTGTTTTTTTCACTTTCACTATCTCCAGCTCCCTGGAAAGTGAAAAGCATGGCAGCTATTTCTGTTTCTATACCACAAAACTACACAACTTAATCCTCAGAAAAAGAGGAAAACTGTCTGGAGAGGCCAGTGCAGGGCTGTGTCTGCTCAGCTTAGCTGTAAAATGTCACTAGCCATTTATATGGGTTATATACAAATATTTACTGGGCTTTCAATCAAAACCAAATATTTACTATTCTAATTGGAGCAGTACCTGGCAAATGTGCTAGTCTGCAAATACGGAGCATCTTCCTAAGGAAATACATCCTCATCCAAAGGTAATGAAAGCAAAAGAAAACCCACTGTTTCCACTATTAAAAAGACATTTCTTTCAGCTTTCCTAAAGTTTTGCCAATCACATAAAAATAAACTCATCACTGTTGGTTTATCCCATCACAGTCCATTTACTGACCTGCTATAGGTTGTTGAGAACTTGTGACCCTTTTTGAGATCCCCAGGATGGTTTCCAAACTATTTTTGCTCTCAGACCCCATCACTCCAACTCTTCACTCCTTCATCTCTAAAATACACAAGCCTTGGTGCCACTGAGCGAAATTTATTTCTGTGCCCAAGGACACCATATGATGCCTGAAAGGTGGTCAGAGTCTGAAAAGCTACTAAGAAGGTACTGAAAATACTGCCCTGTCATCACTTTGAATTATGGATGGGAACAGCTTTATTCGAGTGGATTGTGACCAAGTCAATCTTATATACGCATTCAGACAGTATAATATGTGTTGTAAGACAGCAAAGACTACCAATATTAGAATGTTGATTAAACGTCTCATTTTTTAATCTTCTGAGAATCTTTGTTCTCCCTCCACCTTTCCAAGAGATAAGGATGGTCAAACCTAAAAGGTTGTCTTTTTCTAGCCTGGGAAAGAATAAAAACACATCATTCCATGGAGGATGTTCCACTCAGATCACTATGTAGAACTGTATTTACATGATACCTAAAAGAAGTGATCCTAGACCTTGATAAGAGTCTCATAGGCACTTCTGCAATACATTTTTAAACGTATGAAGCCATATTTGAGGGAGCAGTTTGCTACAAAAGTACCCCCCACTCACTTTCAGCACTTTTTTGGGGACCTCCATTAAATCGCAAACACAATTATTTAATACAGGAAGAAATAGTACCGGAAAAAAAAAAAAAAAAAAAAAAAAAAAAAACAGAAAAAAAAAAAAAAAAAAAAGCACACACACAACATACAGAATTTGAGAGTCAATGGTATAATTGTGAAATTGGGCAAGACTTTGTACAGAAGCTCTTTGCAAAACAGAAATTTGAAATTTTCCTCTGCAGAGGAAAAAAACCCACAACCTGTTTTGCCGATACAAGATTCAAATTTTGCCCAAAGTCCTCAATATGTAAAAGCAGTTAAAGTGCCTTGTTTACATATTAGTCCTGAGTGTGTGCTTAAACTAAATAGCCTCTATCCTCCTTTGGATAGAAGGGTATTTTCACATGAGCTGTCGTTAATAATATGCTATGCATTAAGGCAAACACTAACATGCTTTCTCAAGTTATTGCAGAAGAGAGCACCTTTAGCATATATATAATAAGGGATCATTCTTATAATTTCATTTCCATCCCTGAACGTCAACCAACTTAAACAGAATCAGATCTGTTTAGTGTATGTTGAAATGTGACTTTGACCGCATGTCATAAACGGATGGAAAGCTTTGCTTACCCACTCGGTTCTCTCTGACCGAAGGTGGAGAGAGCACACAGCAACAGCTTCCAAGACACCAATATATTAGAGAGGAAAAACCCACACATTCGAATAGCCCACATGCTCCAAAAGTTCACTCAAAATAAGCAAGTGCTGTGAACCTTAATTGACCACGGCAGATTTGAAAAGCTGGACAAACTACAAGAGTCAGACTGAACTAAAAAAAGTCAAGCAGGTATTTTTGTTCTAGCTAATATTTCAATACAAAGGAAAAACCTCCTCCATTTATAACATTTAACAACAACTTTTGTTTATGGACAACTAAACTATTGATTTCTACTTTGGAATACTTCATGAAAGCATCTTTAAATATTCAAAAAAAAATAACAAGAATGTTTAACTTAGAACAATCAGTTCTACATAAGTAATGATGCACAAAAAGGAAGGCTACAAATAATGACCTGCCTGTACACCTTTATAGTCATGAAATAGGTGAAAAAGTAAATAGAAAGTGTTCAGCAATATCTGTTACATTTTCAGAGGGCTCCCTGATCATCTTAGTCCTTACGTTTTGGGACACTATGAGATTTTCATGCTTTGAAAGCTTCCATTAAGTCCTTCAGAAGAGTGAGCTGGGTGCCCCGAGTATGTCTGAGATGACCCCAAATTAAGGCATGCATCAACCTAATCGATATATTTTGCGGTTAGTATACCCACACCACACTATCCATCACCAGTAAAGGAATTCTGCGTTAAAGGTTTGAGGTTAGACAACCACAGATTTCTTCCTTCCCTCATCTCACAACAGAAATCTAAAGAAACCTGAACATACAGAAGGGGAGGGAGTTGCTGTCTTTGAATCACTTTTACCATAAACCTGATGACTTTGATTCCAGTTTGGGACAAGTGTGTCATGAGACCTGTTGGAAAAAGGTCTGTTTCAAATAATAGACAAAGCATCACACCCATCTGGACAGTCCTTCTGGTTTTGTCTTCATTTTGGGTTTGGTTTGGCTCTCTTGGAGCTTGTTACTTCACTTTTTTAAAAAAGCTGCCAAATGTGGACAGTGGGTGTGTCTTGTTGACATCTTGCGGTCCACATCATATGGCCATTTTGCTGATTGTCAGGGCAATATGATTAAGACCTTAAAATCAAGGGGGATTTTAGCCAGCAACGTGCGTTGAGCAGCAGCAGGAGGATTTGCTGAATGGCAGCAATTAAGTCTCATTTCAACAGTCAAGGATGACCACCTCCATCACTCTTCATCAATGTAACCTCCCTTAATCCCCAGTTGCATCATTTGTCTGGGTTCTTCTCCTTTACCAACCATTATTAGGCACAGCTCCAAACAGCTATTGCTTTACAGAGAAATAACAGCAACCATAATGAGGTAAATCAAAGGTCCTTTTAGTCCAGTACCCTGTTTCCAGCCATGTCCAGAAAACAGCTGTTTAGGAACAGAAGCAAAGCAAGTGAATTATCCTTCCTGTGGTACAGTCCCCCAGCAACCAGCAGTTTAAAGGAAATAGTTCTTGATTTCTAGAAGTAGACTGTTCCCACAAGATTATGTACATCCAAGGCTTGATGCTCCCTCCAAGCCAACTGGCAGCGGCTGGATCTTCGATCTGTCTACCCTCAAGCACTGCAGAATGGCCTAAATTCTCTGTCAGTAAAAATCAGTGATATTTCACCGACTTGAAAGCGGTTAACATTAAATAAGTGCTTTGGGCTCCTGTCTTAAACTGGAAGCATCCTAGGGCCCAGTTCTCACGTACACAGAGGATCTTTTAAAACGTAGCAGCAATACGGAAAGTATTAGAAGCTTCATGAGTTTTATCTGGCTGTTCCTGAGGAGCCTTAGCCCAAGCTAGAAAAAGGTTCTGTTATGAATTTAAAGTTAACAGATAACCGACAAACACTAATCTCTATTACAAGCAAATCACATATACTAAGTAGTCTCCTCCAAATATAACACACATCAGCCCAACCTGGCCAGGACCAACAACTGGCCTTGGCAAGGAAGAGCTCCCTGACATCTGTAAGGTTGGTGTTGCACAATGATTTTCTCTCACAAACCAAAGCACTGGCACCCCCACCTCTTCCCCATCAATCAGTTCAGGCACAAGCAGTTGGAAAGCTGTGTAAGAGTTTCATGCAAGGTTCAGACTTGTCTGTGGAATAGCAACCCACTGGCCATCACTTTGCACACGATGACAAGCCATGGATGATGCTCCAGGAGTTAAGTGTCTCTTAACTGGTCTTGGTAATAAAAGAAAAATGAACTTTTTCATGCTAGAACAAAGCATTTCAAGTCATTCTTTCCAACCAATAACAACAATATGTATTAACGTCCCTCTTAGTTCTTCAAAGTGTGAAACAAACAAAGGTCAGACATTAGCCACTTGCAATCTCATCTGGACCAGTAACCATCTGCAGATTACAGTGAACATGCTCAAGAAGCATGTCTAAGCGATGTCACCCTTTCCCCAAATCTGCAGTACCCCAGGATTTACCACATCTTCCTTGTACTCAACACAAAGCATCACTGCTTGTTCTGATAAGAGCTTTAACTTCACAATAACACACCATCAGTTTAACAAAAGGCTCAAGTATCAGACTGCATCACAAAAGTCAATATTTGGGTTTTTTCCCCCCTCCTCAGCTGCAGATATGCACATTGATGAGCTACAGAGAGCACACACAGCCACACAAAGCAAGCTGGCAGGCTCGCTGCAGCTCTGCAGGAGGTACGTACATAAAATAATGCCATCCAGCGCCCATCATCTCTGCCAAGGGTTGACATCTGCAATTTAAGACCCAACACAGGTCCCACCGGACACACTTACCGTTCTGAAGCACTTGCTAATGCTGCATCGCTTCCACAAGCCGCCTGTGTCTGAAGCAGATCTCATCCGCCAGCTTTTCACAGAGAGGTAATAGCAAATCAAGTCAAGCTTTCATCCCGACAATATTCCTCAGTTTAACACCATCACCCTATAAAAATAGCTCTACGTGGAGCTCAGAACTGCCACAACTCACTCTAACAGAGTGGTATAGTTCTAATCCAGCCTTGCCTCAGTTTACAGCTCTCCTTAAAAACAACAAAGACATACTACTAGTAAACCAACCCTTCCCTACCAGCTCAGCTCCTTCCTTGATAGCAAACCTAGCACAGGTGTGGCCAATTGAGCAGGGCTGGCCACAGCTTAAAAGATGCAAACACTACAGGTGATTTACTTTCAAATTTTACTAAGAGCTACAATAAGGAAGAAAAAAAAAAAAAAAGTCAATTTGGGTACGCTTTACGTAGCCTTCTGATTCACAAGAATCAAAGTTGGGTTTAGGATGCTCTTGATTTGAAATTGAAGGAGTTCCTTTGTTGAACAGCTGCAAAGAATCAAGAACAACCATGATGAACAGTCCAGAGAAAATCAGATAATGTTGAACAAAGTGTTTCCAATTGCATCAGACTGGCCTGAAGTAGCCTGTTTTAGCACCTAATTAAAGGAATACCTTCCTTTCCTTACAATGTGAATTGCTAATATAGCATATACAGCCAAGATGGAGAAATAATGTATTCTCTATTTATTGCATCAAGGGTTTGTGTAGGTTGTATCACAGACAGCTCACCCAGCCTGCTTTTCTCCTGCAGTGCTGTCTCCTGAGGGCCCCCAAGATGCTGACAGCGAGCAATTGTTCAAGCTATTCCATCTCATTTTAGGAGGTGCAGTCACACTTCCCTGCCATATGGTCCATGATTAAACATGTACCTGGTGACAAGACGCCCTGCTCACGTGCAGGGGACACCTTCATTCAGATGAGGAACATAACTGTGTGCTACGGAGAGAAGGGTTTGGCATTCCCAGGGTCCTTGCACGGCCAAGAGGGATGCCAGGGTCATGGCAGGTTGCCCATGTCTCTTCCCAGATGGAGAACATCAAGTAGCCAGTTGTGGTCAAACTTCAAGCCTGTGCTTTTTATCCCACCTGACAAAACCAGCGCTAGCAGTAAAGGGGCTGCTTGCAACTTTCAAGGATTAATTTCTGTGAGAGGTAGAACAGGAAGGCAGAAATGTAACATACGTTTAATTATGACACTCAAAACCAGGCCAAACTGGTGGAAGTCGGGAAATATCATTCGACTAATTGTGAGCACCTGACTCAGTGGGTCAGGGAGCTAATTCTATGCTAATCTATAATATGAAGACACATTATGTCCTGAAAAAGCAGCCTAAGTTCATTGTTATTGCAGTGATGGAGGTACTTGCCAGAAATGCTACTCACGGCAGCAAAAGTGGTTATAACAGCTTAATTTTTGAGAAAGGAGGCAAACTGTAGTTTCAGAACTGTATGGTCTGCGTTTTCAGCAAAAAACTTTTCTGCTTCGATCTCGACCGAGGTGAACGCACACATATGTGCGCACTGAGGACACGGAGACATGTTGTGCTGCCTCCAGCAGTACTGACCACGCACGCAATCTGCTGGCTATAGCACATTTTCTGCACTTTTTCTGTTTAGTTTTTAAACCGGACTCATATGAGACCCGCTCTAGCCAAACACCTCATTAAAGCTGATAGATTTACAATCTCCAGCTTACAGTTTCTGGACTGTGGGTGGCCTTGGCCTTGGCCAACTTGTGAAATTTTGCATGCCACCATTTTCCAATTGTAGAGTAGGAAGAAGAAGAATCCCCCCTACCTCCCATACAGTCTTGTTGCTCAGAATAAAACATTAATATTTCAGGAAGCATCTGTCTATTATGACATGACCCTCCACTGATTGTAACAATGGAACCCCAACCACAGCTCGGGTACCTAATAAAAATAAATTAGTGCTGCTGTTGTAAAAACAAATAAATAACACTAATAACTCCAGGAGGATTCTGTCAACACAGATGATGGGCAGGGCTGTCACAGTATTTTATTTTCTAGGTTTCTAGAACTTTGCTTTTGACCTTTTACCTTCTAGAAACAGCCATGTTACAGAAACCTCCCTGAAGAACAGTCTGTGTCTCTCCATGCAAAGAGCTGAGAACTCCCTGGAGAGATGCTAGTGAGATATACGCGCTGTCTGTCAGTGCTGAAGGAGTCAATTCAAACCCACGATTCAAACAAATGTGTTTTAAGAGCTCCTAATGTTTATATTGGCTTTGTGTCCGTAACGCTATTTCGAGAATGATCTGCCTAAGGCATTTTTCTCATTTCCAAACTGAAAGGTACTTTAAAACCGTGCATGCAGCGGTTTAGTTCCTGCGATGGGCTCCTTGCCGAGGCCTCCACCTGCCTGTTTAAGGGCAGAGCTTTTCCACTTTTCAACTGGACTTCGAAGACCTGTGCAGCGCTGGTGCACTGCGGGGCATTGCGCACCCACCTTCTGTCCCGAGGCTGAGAGCAATCGGAGCTAGACAGAGCAGGGAAAGAGTACGAAAAAGCAATATTTAGACAGCAAACTTTCCAGGCATTCAGGAGAGAATGTCTTGCAGATGTATATGTTTAAATGACATTTACACTCCCATTGTTTCCTTTCACTTGGTGCTCATCTTACTCTGGGCTTCTTCGGACGAAAAAAACAATACTGCTGAGAGCTGTGTTCTTAGTGAGAAATAACACCCTTCCCTCTCAGATGTACTGAATGCTACAGAAAAAAGCCAGCGTTCTGGAATTGTGTGTTTAGGGGGGAGGTCTCCCTTAGATACACAAGCTTAATCTCTTGGGTCATTCTCAGCCAGAAGAGACAGCAAAAGGTTTCACATACCCAGTACAGGGGTCCAGAGCAGAGCTGGCACAACATGTTCATATCACCCACTCCAAGGCTCCAGGTGGAAGGAGAAGAAGGAAGAAAGTCTCAGCAAAAAATAATTTTCAGACCCATCTTCCTCTTGGCAAAGACACGTAACTGAGCCAAAACTTCAGCTATTGCTTTCATAAACTGGGAGCCCAGCAGACAGACTTCTACAGTCTTCCCTTGCTCAGTAATCTTGGGATATTTCAGTGAATACACAGATGTGCCTGCATCTACCCAGGTCCATCCACATCTCTGAATGCACCATCCTCTTAAACCAGCCTAGTTAGGCTGCAGTGGTTGGATCTCCACACTGAATGTGAGCGCAAAAGGCTTGAGCGGTTTGTCATACACTTGTGATCTTTGGGGATATAGACTGTGAGTATGATCCTCACTTCATGCAAATGATTCTCTCGCTAGCAAAAAAAAAGGATTTCTCTTTATACCAAGGGATCTTTTTCCTTAGACTGTGCCTTGTTAAAAAATAGTGCTGTTAAAGCAGACTGTCATGCCTAATGCCCAAAGCTAAGCAATGAAAAATGGCATCTTAAGCTTCTGGTAGTCAGCAGAGAAATAAAGAACAATGAAACTTCCTTTTGAATTGACTGTTTAGTTCTGAGGTTCTCTGGACACTAAGGCATTGCACTGAATATATGTCACATCGTCTTGACAGCGGACCAAGCTTTATGAATCAGCAATAGCTCACTCCTGGAAGCTAATCCTGGAGTTAAATGCTGTTTTCTTCTACCTGTGCACTCGGGAGGATAAGGAGAAACATACACACCAGACACTTCCAGTGTCCTGTGTTTTAGTGCTTTCATCCTACATAAATAACTTGTACATGAGTGGTGACAAGTAGCACAACTAAAAAGCAACAGGTGAGCAAAGGCCATTGGGAAATAATAATGCCACCTATTCTATAAGTAATTAGAATAACGAGCAGCCCCTCACTCCCCTCCACCACCCACTTAAATCAAGGGCTACAAAGACTTTTGCAGGCTTTGCAACACACAACTTGTCGTTTGTTACATCCCCACAGAAAAATTCCATTTAATTTACCCAACAGCCTCTTCCCAGACGGCAATGATACTTTGGTATCCCACTCTGCAACATCTCTATTTTTGATTTTCTGTCTTGGAAATGGGTTTTGTGGTTCAACCACATATTTTTTTATAAACTTCCTATGATTGAGATATGATCTGAGCTTGGCTAGACCAAAGGGACATGCTGCATGACATTTAATCAAGAGAAAACCTGCCCAGAGAAAACCTGTACATGTTGGATTAGATTCTACTTGAGCAGCTTGAAACAAATGTTTATATATACTTCCATTAAGTTTATTTTCTTAGAGTGAATGAAAATAGCAATTTCTTGGAGCAGGGGATGGAGAAAATCAGCCTTCCACAGAAATCAAAACTGAGAAGAATTCGATAACAGTGCAGAATAAGGAGTACTATGATATTTATGCTTCACTAGAGACCTATCTTCCTTCAAGAATTGCTTGTGCCTTATATACTTAAAAGTGATTACCCACAGGTTGCCTTCATTTGAGCATTCTTAAATACTGATTTCAGAGGTATTTTGACGTTTGATCAGTGTATTGGTCTGACCTACTTTAGGCAGAAGTCAAAGTAGTTTCATTTCCAATGCCTCCAGACGTAACAGAGCAGCCAATTATTTCCCTATCCCCCTTAAAGCAGACATGAAATCAGCAATATCACCCAACCACATTTCAAAGCTGCAGAACCACTTTCTGTTAATAAAAGGCCCATGTGTTCAGTTCCTCCCAAACTTTCCCGTGTCATTTGGTTCTTACTGAGAAGATGCACAGCGCCCAGAGAAACAAGTCCCAAATACAGATTAGACCTGCTAGTGTGACTGTAATCCAAATAACAACAAATTAGGAAAAAATCCAATGAATTATTTTTCCCATTGAAAAATAAGCACTAATTGCATTCTTATTATGCCACAGGAAAGAACTGATTGCCAAAGAATTATCATCAGGGAAAAAAAAATCACAACCAAATACTTTTTTGGATGTCAACATCCCTCTCAGTGAATAAATGAGTCCCTTCTATGGCTGAAGGTGAGCAGTTCTAGGTGTCTTACAGCACCTGCATCCCCAAAACCCACTTTTTTTTGTCAGAATCACAAAACAGTGCAGTATCAGAGCAGATCCTGCGGTGTAATGCAGATACCATCCAAGGAGAGAATAAAACAAGAGAGGCTGGGAACTATGAGTCCCATGAGACACCACCACAAAACAGATGCAGAGATTTATTTCTGTTTTAACTAAATCCCATTTTCTGACGGGGAAATATTCAGTCTGAATTGTCTTTTCTGACCTCATTTACTGTTCAAGTACAAAGCTACATGATGAATTCAATTCATTCCTTTTATAACATAAAAGCAAAAGTCAAAGTGCTCTCAGTCTAGTTTCATTTCACTTGTTTGAGAAAATGTTTTGTATTGTCAATAAAGTAGTAAGTCTTGATCTGTGCAGAGCTCATGGTAATAAAATTCCATACCGAACGCTTTTGTCTGGAGATAAGGCCAAAGTTGGAAATGACAGACATGAAAAGATACATCAACCAGATCAAGACCTTGACTTGAAAAGTGAAATAATAAATGAGCAACCCTGAAACCACAGCTCTCCACGTCTCATTCAAAGTGTGTGGAAGGACAGACTGGTTTTGACTAAACTGCTTCTCTCTGTCAAATATTTGTTTCTCATGAAACCTCCTCTGAGCTTTTCACCCACAAAAAACTTCCACTATATTGTCTTTTCATCCAGATTTGGAACTGAAACAAACATCAGCTTGTCAGAATTCCTTCAAGATGGAAATCCTGAGGAAAGTCGCTCAGCTCTTTTTGTCAGCCGTCACGAAGGATAAATGACTGTCTGCACAGAAACGTGCCAGGGCTTCCTCAGTGCGTAAGAAACACAAACCCGACGGTGTGTGCCCTGGCCGAGATCAGCTGGGTGGTTGTCTCAAACCTTGTGCCGGTTGCTGGACAGCTCCGGCGGAAGAGGGGAAATCGGCAAGGCGGTGGGAGCCGGACACTCACTACGTACCCACGTGCTGCCTTCTTCCCGATACAGCCAGGTCTGCTGGTGCTGACTATGGCAATACTGGGGAAATTCCTCTGTTTCCATTAGACCCTATAACAGCTGTTCAGCTTCCAGAGTGTCAGGCTGAATTCTGCAAAGAGGCTTTAAAAAGTCTAAGTTACTTCTACACATGCACGTCAGAGCCTTTGTAATTTCTTCATTTATTTGCGAGCAAAACCATGTTTTTGCAGTTATTTACTGAAGCTGCTTGTCTGTACTCTCCTGTCCTGAACATCATGAGTAGTCAGCATATATTTCTCACAAATTTCCCTCCTGAATGACCTGTAACACACTGTGAAAAGACTTCCTCTGTCAAAAAATTCCTCTAACGACTTATTAAACTCATATAAGCACCTGTGAGTGAATGTAATGTTAAACTTCTTTCAGTTCTCCTTTTGTCCCATCTTTTGCCATTACTGAAATATACCAATGTGCTGAAATCAGTACTTCTCAGTAGAGCAAACACTTTCTGAGTGGATCACAGTACCTGCTAGACACGGCTTGCTAAGGCTTCGTATTTCCCATAAAACGCAAAGGTTTTTCCAGTTTATTTGTGAAAATGATGATGTTATCTTCTCCCACCCATCTAAATCAGGCCCGGCCCTCCTCTCTGGTAGCAGCCAGCCCCTCTGATCAGGTACGTCACATTACTGTTAATATTACCTTAACCATTACACTAGCTAAAGTTGCAAATCTATTTTTGATACCTGAGAGTTTGTCCTATTGGTCTTTTCCAGAGGCTACAGATAAGTATCCTATTTGTGTTTAGTACCTGCAATCCCTTACTGCCTAGCAGATTTTACTTCAGCCTCAAGATCACTAAAAGTGTGAGTTTTGCCCTCAAGGAGAAATTCCTTATGCTTTGGGCCACATCCACTTCCCCTTCTGCCAGCAATTGTCTCTGAATTCTTACGATGAGATGATAACTCAACACGGTGCTTCAGTGCTAAACCTCCATCCTGTGCCAAGACTGCCTGAGCAGACTGTTCCGCAAGCATGAGCTCTGCAACCCACACCCGGCTACGACATTTCAGCTTCGACCACAGCCAGAGGTCACAAGCCATTCTACACAACCACCTTCCCCAGGGATCTGCCTCTTTCCTGGAATCACTGTCAGAGCACCTCTTGGGTCAGGTCACAGCAGTTCAGTACGGCCAGCCTGAACAGGAGGGCACGATTTCACGCAGACTAGAGAAAAGATGAGGAGATGCTCTTGGGGGGTGGTTGGTCCCACTCGTGACCACTTGGCATGGTGCCGAGCTCCAGCATCACATCACAGCTCTGTGGTCAGGGCTGTGTCTGCTTCGGGCCGGGCTCCACATGAATAATGAGCAGATAGACCAACCAGCTCATCAGGGAGTCACGTAGCTGATGTCACCATTCACACAGAGAGAACAAAGTATGATCCTGGTAGCCTTCATCTTGAAAAGACTCGCTAATCCAGCTGCCGACACTTGTGTTCCATCAACGCCATTGCTTGTTGAGCCGTCTGCCAATGTTGTCCATGCTGCTTCATCTCTTGATAAACCAGCCGCTGCTATCGGGCAGCCATTTATAGTGGCATTTGGTGCTGCTCTGTCAGTTGTCTGCTTGCATAGGTATTACATGTTGGTCTGTATGATGGTCTGAATGATGACAACTTCCATTCTTAATCTCAGCAGTTCAAAAGCCAAAGTCTGTGAGACTTTTACTCTTTATCACCAAAACTCTGCTGCTCACATTATCCAAATTAGTTGTAAAATGGCTTTTCTCCCAGAGCAGTGACCTGGAATACAAATCTGCTCAGAACATCACCCAAACCCTGTGGACTGCTGCCTTGGCTCCTGAGCAACCTGATCTAACTCTGAAGTGGATCCCACTTTGAAGCTGACCTGCTTGGAGCAAGAGTTAGACCAGAAGACTTCTAGAGTCAATGCTATTTTGCAGCCTAGACAAATAGAGGTTAAGTTGCAACTCTCATCTCTGTTTTTGCTTCCAAGCAAATACACTCATTTTAGAGCTATCAAATATAAGCACCAGGTTGGAAAAAAACAACATCTTTTTAATGCTGTGGGTCACAGGGCAGCTCCTCCAGGATACTTCTACCCACACTCACACAAGGAGAAACAAACTCATCTGGCTGTGCTCCTAGAGCTGTGCCCAAGCAAATACACCCTCTCCCATAGCAGTTGTGCAGAACTGCCGCTCCTGCGCTCAGAATACAACACAAACAGCATAAACCTCTTTGACATACATTTGGATTCCTACCCCCTTTAGGTATTACGAAAAAAAAAAAAATTCTCCTCTTTTGCCTCAATCTTCTCATCGGTAAAACGGGTATAGCTATAGCAGCAAGTGACAAATTTTGCTATCTATTGATACCTAAGATTTCCATTTATTTATTTAGTGCTGTCTAGATCTGAATGAATGCTGAGGTTCTTCACAATTTTCATCCAAATGACTTCTTTAGAATACATGACATTTCAGTGTTGACTTTTTAACTTTTTGTTTTAGCTGGAGTTATATCTCAGAGTCACCTAGCTCTGGGAAACAAAATTTTTCATTTAAATAATGCCAAAAGTGTATCTTCTTGCTCATTCTACTCAAAATTGGGTGTGAAAATCAGAAACTGATTGAAATTGACTTTTATCCTGCGAGTTGTTCTGGCTTGAAAAAAAAATATTTAAAAAACCCAGTATTTTCAAATCATATTGCCCTCAAAAATTCCCACCTTGTTCTCTTCTTAACTGAAGAGCTTTTTTCCAGCTGATTTTTTATTAGCACAGAGGTTCTAAGGATAAGGAAAACAGACATGAGTCCTCTCTCCTTTATGTGGCCCTAGAGCCCACTGGAGATGACCCCATTAGAAGGCTGAAAATCCAGTGTTTCTGCCTGAAAAATTCTCAGGCTCACTTCATGTGGTAACTTTTGGTTTTGCCAAAAATATATTGGGATAGTAAAGAAGCCTGATTGGTAAGTTCAAGGACATTTGAACCTTATGCAATTCAGAGGAGACATGTGAATGAACTCCAATTCCAACAGTAGACAGACATGATGCTTTACATTGACGTAGCTGAGAAGTTTTTATTGCTACTGTGCTTGAGAATAATAAGCCTTCTCCAAAGCTGTAGTAAACCTGTAGAGAACGTCACTCATTCTTTCTATTAATTACATTGCTGTCAGTTGATATTATTTCATCAGAACCTAAATAGCAAAGTAAGACATGCATCTGTCGATGTAGTAAAAAAAATATTAAAAAGAATCAAAGTTTCATATTCTATGTTCTCACTTCAGCAAAAATCTGAATAACTTCAATAGTATTTTGAGTTGAATAGAGAACATAAAGCCCAGCACTATTTGTGTGTGGATTCTTTCCCATAAATGTTTGTTTTAAAACAGTAGTTCCCAACAGCAACTAGTTTTAAAAATCTTGTTCTTACAACCTTGTTTGCTAGCTGAAAAATAAGATGAAACAAAATAATCTTGTGAGAGGCCATGGGGAAAGGCACAAATGGAATGGGATTTAAAAGTCCACTAACACATTAAAGATGTATCAAAGAATGTGATAGAACATATCTGTGGTCACTTGAAGATGCTTTAAGTGGAGATAATTTCCCTGAATTATTATGTGATAACATTCTTGATCACAGTACACAAAGCTCAAAGTTTGGATTCAGAATATTTTTTTTCCTGCATAGGCAAAACATTTCAAGGTCTTCTAAGTCATCAGCTTGGGTTTTCAAAGAAGCACAACCAACCAGTTAAATTGGAACAGGGGAACGAAGTCTAGAATCAGAAAAAGGATGTAGGCAATTAACTTGTATTTGACCAAAATTTGGGGTCAAAACTCATGGCCAGATAGCATCTAATTCCACCAGTGTATAATGCTCTGTTACCACCTTCTCTATATGGCTAAATATTTGTTACCAGCTGTGAACGGTCACCACAATGACTTGCACATCATCTTGCTCGAAACTGACACTGAGACACATACTGAGCTATTTCTTCTTGTAAAACGCAACCAGAGAGCCACACCTGAAACAAGAATATTGAGGAAAGAGGCACGGTTGGTAGAGGAGTCGAAAAAATAGTTATTCTCTTAACTTAGAAAAAGCTGATTATTCATATCCTCAGACCTGCCTCCTTTGCCAAGACTATCTGTGAAATAAAGAATTGTCCAGCATCAGGCAGTTACTGGCTTAAAGCTTCACAGTCTTCCTGTGCTCTGATTTCCCTTTCTCACCATGAAGAATATCTTCGTGTCAAAAAGCTGAAAGGAGAGAAACCTTGGAGCTGGTTACCTTCAGTCTACTACTTTGTGCAGCAAACCTACACCTTCAATGATGTGAACTGCCGACTCACAGCAGCTGTGGACCCGATTCAAGCTAAATCTCACATATCTATGATGATTTCAAAATTACAGAATTAGTATCACAGGCATTAGCAACAAAGTTGTGCACATCAGAAGCACTCAGGAGAGGATTCCTGCTCTAGAAGGGCAATTCTTGTATTTCTGAGGCTTTACCATCTCTCGTGAAAAGTCACAACATCAGATGTCTCCTCTGTTGAAATCAGTGATTAGTGTGGCTGTCACAGCAGGAAAACGCAGCTCAGGATCCCCCCAAGAAATATCTCCACCTCAATGAGAATGAGCAGCTGCTAGTTTGGCCTTTGGTCTCAATTTTATTGCGAGGCATATAAACAGAAATGTTTCAATATTGTATTCCTTTTTTTTTTTTTCCCCACAGCTGCTGACTCAAGTATCTTCCTCCCACCACCACTCATTTTTTTGCTAGATATCCTATAAAGCTCTATACAATAGCCTGATCTATAAAGTGATAGAATCACTCCCTAGTCACCCAAACATCTTAAGAACAGGGCATCCAATACAGTCAGCCCTGATTTAGTGTAATACGTTTTCATAGGAAGAAATACAGATAAAGCAGACAGGGCAAGACAACAGCTGCACTAATGAAATTTTTAACTACAACAGATGTAGGCTATGAAATGTAAAGGAGAGACACGCTCGCATCTTATTTTTTTCTTCTTTTCTCTGTTATCTGTACTCTGCTTTTTATTGTTCAGATGAAAATTCTGAATCATCAGGAGATTTTTGTGGTTGTATAATGGCTGGAGCCCATTCCTACCACCCTTGAATTTCACTGCAGGCATCTGGCATGAGCAGCAGAGCTCTGGAAGAGCCTTCTGGGTTTGAGACCACCAAAGAGAAACAGGCTGTAAAAGAGACACAACTACAGCCTGAGGAGAGTGAAAAAGAAATATTATTAGTGGACATCTGTGAAGTCTCTTTTTTTTGTTTGTTTGACTGTAAACCAATATCAAACCTACTTAAGTAACAAAGATTTCAAAGTTCAGCTTCAGTATAAACAACTTTTCCTTGGTTCTGTTTAAGACAGACAGGAACACTGAAAAAATAAGTAAGGCATGGTCAGTATGCTGTTGAAGTGTTAACAGGGTTTCTGCAGTCAGCAAGGGCAATTCTCATTAACTCTTCGCAAAAACTGCACTGAGATGAGCATACATCACCAATAAGGCCAGAAAAAGCTTGGGCTGGTTCGCAGGAGTCCTCACAACCTTCGTCATAACCCCAAGGCCAGAGTTTTACTGCGCTGGACCTGGACTCAGCCTCCCTGAAGTCTCTGTCTCTTCCATCGAGGCTTTTCACCAACGTGCAGTAATTTACACTTCTGTGGTTTTTAGCTGGTTTCCGAAGGAAATGAGGCTGATGTGAGCATGTTGTGTTTGTGGGCACGGGTGCATTCTCCCCGCCACCAGGAACTTCTGAACCCACCAGCCCATTTCAGCTGAATTAGATGCAGGAGCACAGATTTCATAGAAAGCTGCGACGGATGGAGATTGACAAGTTTCACTGGAGGGACTTCCTTTGCAGCAATGAAGAAAGGCATAGGTTGAAGGAGGTGAGAAAAGGCACTAAACTGATTCAGAGAGCATCATTTCATTCCTTAAATGCCTATCTCAATACAGGAACAGTAACTTTCCAAAGGAATAACAGCACATTTCTGACACAAAACTCTGTCAGAAGAAAGTGCGAATCCAAATGAGATAGTCAAAAAATGTTTGTGAAACATTTATAGAGGATGCTCAGAATATTTCTGACAGAGCTTTTCTTCATTAAGTGTTTTATTCCGTTAAAATGTTCAATAGAAGGAGATATTGACAGTAGTGTTCCTAACACGGAGAGCTTTCTAGTCACTTTCAGTGAAAAGAGAAAGTTTGGTCCAAAACTTCCATTTTCCAACTTGAAACGGAAGTCATTACTTCTTGTGAAAAAGCCATTGGTTTAGGTGGACTTATGTTCATGCCAAGGCAGAATAAAATGAAGTTTCAGGCACCTGGAAGTTGTCACGAGATGGAAACGTCATTGCTGGGACAAATAAAAAATAACTCCTGAGAGCACAAGCAGGACAGTCCCCAGCAGAGCCCCGCAAGGAGGAATCCCGTGGAAGCAGGTTCCTGACCAGCAGGATTTACAGAGCAGCGGCCACAGGGAACCGGCACTTCACACCCACTGGTTTATGCTGTTCATGCAACTATTCAACATCCATATTACAGCCTGAGCTCAACTTTATTGCACCAGTGCATCATTAAAGCTTATTTAACTCCTTCTATTTTTTTTTTTTACAGATCTCCTGACATCATCACCAATATGTTCAAGATGCTCATGAGGTTTCTATTGAAATAACGACTTCAGAAGTAAATGAAATAAACACCACTTTTGAAAAATCAGAGTTTAACAACTTCTTTCAAAAACTCACTGGGATTGGTTTGTATTTTAGCGAAATACAGTCGTATTCGCACAGCTGAGAGAGACGGGAGAAATTAACCTTTTTTTTTAATGTACCCATTTCTACATGTAGAAGCAGAATTCCAAAGGCCCTGATATGAAACAGAAACTGTTGAAACCTTCATTCACAAAACAGTGTATTTCTTCAGACCTAAGCTGTATAAAGGACATCTTACTGGATAGGTCAAATAGCGGTTTCCCTTACACACACACAACACTGCAGCAACACGGAAAAAGAAAAAGTAATCACTTTCATTTGAAGTGTTTTCTCCTAAGAAAAATTCCTTTACAGAACAAACAAAAAGATTAAAAATAAAAATCAATTTACAGAGGATTCACAATTTGCAGTGATGCACAAGAATGGTAATGTGTGCTTGTTGGACAAACTATCATTTTCTCTAGTTGCAGCTACTGGGCCCAGAAAGGGTTACAGGTTTGATTTTCAATGGCCAGTAATACCCAGTAGGTCAAGACAATTTTCATGGGCTTTTCTGAGCCTTGGAAATTTTCATCTGTGCTACAAATTCATCCTCTATGAGAAAGAGCACAATCAAATTAATAAAGGAGGATCATGGATAAATTTTTCTTCTACAGGAAACCTGAAGGATCCTAAGACAAAAAAAAATGAAGTCAAACATCTTTAAAAGGAGAGAAATCTCAAATATATTTTAAAAAAAACTTTTCAAACGAAAACCATTTTTGCTAAGAAGTAGCATGCTGGTGCAAATACTCTGCCTAGCTGCTTCTGGGCAATTAAAGACTGTGCTGAAAAGCAAACTTCTGCCTTGCAAAAGACAGATAATTCAGACCATGCTTCAGGATCCACATTTTTGGCTTCTCCAATGAGAATGTGAATGAGGAACAGCAACTGCATAGGCAACCGACACAGCAGTTTTACCAGTGGATGACTGGCCTTGAGGAAGCACAGCGAGCCCTCCACCTCTATAAATACACACAAAGATCCCTCTGGAATATAGCAATGAATATGATGCAAATATTTCAAAGTATGTTTGCAAATGCTGTTTTAAAAACTTTCTATATTCAAAACCTGTATGGGAAAGCATTGGATCTCAGCTCTAGTTCTCAAATCCTTAACATTTTGGCTAGCAACAGTTCTAGTCCTTTACTAAAATGTAGTTCCCAGAAAGAATTAAGCATTTAAAGTTTTACATGTTTTTACAGTTTACTTAAGATTAATGTAAACATCAGTTCTTATAAACATTTACATACTTTGGCTGTGGTAACAAAGTGTATCCTCACTCTCTTTTCTTTATTGGGCAGCTATAAATTTGTAGAGAGAGAAAAAGCCTTGCAACAATAATGGAGGTAGCACGGCTCAAGCCAAAGTAAATTCATATATGAAGAAACAATGGGGAGCTGGCAAAAATGACAGAAAAAAAAAGAAGTATATTGGATATGCATGAAGAAAAGACCACTCAATGTGTGTGGTATATATTTGTGCTAAGTCTCACATCTTTTCTGTGATATATATTTTTTACAAGGTTCTAAGCTTTTTTTATGAGGTGAATAAAACACACAAGAGCAAAGTCTCCGGCAGTTAAAGGGCAGTAGTAGATGTCTCTGCTACGCATTTGCTTCTAATAGAATTCCCATCCACTCTCCTTGAGCAAATCACAACTATTTTTGGAAAAAGTTCTTTAGAGACCAATGACCCAAATTATCCTTTCCCAAAGGAAAGAAAGAGGCATAAGATGTTTGGAAATCTGCCCCCAAATATATATGCACAAAAGGTGGTGTTGAGCATATGAAGTGCATGATAGTTCCTGATGGTTCCACACAGCGATCACATTCATCTAAGGATATGGTAAGTCCAACAGGCTTTGGTTGCTTCTTGTAAGGCCTTGAAACCTGTTGGTGGTGAGGGAAGGATGCTGGCCTCCAATGTGGGGGGGGAAATGACTAAAATTAAGCACATGACAAAAATTAGCAAAAGAAAAAAACCAAAAGGAAGCTTCAACACATGGAAGGAATTTTGGTAGAACAAATAAGATTTGCTGGACCTTTCTCATATGATTCAATGATTCTGTTGTTGCACTGCAAGTTACAGTAATGGAAACCAGAACAACAGTGAGAAGGTGGGAGGCAAACTGGAAACAAAACAGTATGTTACTTTGTACTGCAGAAGAGGTGAGAGCTACATGTTTATGGTCCACTAAAATGCATCGCTCGTTGAGATAAATAATCCATCTTAAAATCCTTTCGTTCATTTTGTTTTGTTACACTTAAGGTATTAGCACAACTCTGTGTTTTACAAAATAATCCAAGATCTACTCAGAAGACAGGATTGCTGTCCCTCCTTGTCCAATAATCTTCAGATTTCCAGAGTCTGAGCAGCAGTTTATCTCTGGAAAACATCTATGTCAGGTTCAGAAGCAGGTTGCTGTAAACTCTGTTAACTCATGGTTATGAAGAAAGCATGTCGCCACATTACCCGGCACGAAGGTCTTAGCTACAAACGGAGCTTTTAATTTTCTACAGCAGGGTTCGTTAGCTTTCACCATCCGTTTTTACTACACTTGCACCGCTTTTCAAGTAAACATGTCTGTAATGTGAACATTTCTCACCACTGTGTTAGGAATCCTTCAATATCTGTGGTTCTTGTTGAAAAGATTTGGCTCTGCCAGTCAAAGACACTAAACTGCAATCAGTTTAAAAGCATAGATTTGTAGTTGAGGAAAAACTCAAAGAATCATTGGTGGCTAAAGAAAAAGGCCGGGTGATCCTCTTATGTGCGAGTCCAAGAGAATTCAGTTCCAAAAGGGTTAAAACAAGACATAATTGGCCACCTTCAAGTGAAAGAGATGAGAAGGCAAATAAAAATAATTCAGCGGTAATATTATGCTTTTCTATTTCTTAATACTTAGGCCAGTGTTGCTTTGAGATCTTGGGGAGACAATTTTGGAAAAATTCAGGTTAGCAATTCTTATCCTGGTGTGTGTTTGCCCACAGCTGGGTCCTCACCAGATGATGGTTTTGGGGAGCACAGACATTTTCTTGCAGCTCATGGTGTCTTCAGCAAACAACAGCCTCTTGTGCTCAGTCTTTGACCTTACGTGGCCCCACATTAAGAAGCTGTTGTGCTCTGCAGAACTGAAGTTGTGTGGTTTTGTTTCAGCAGGTATTCGATAAGGAAGCAGAAGAGTTGAGCACCACTGTGCAGGTTGGCATTTGCAGGGCTGAATTTGCATCTTAGTTTCATATACAGTGAAGGTGAAGATGAAAAAAAAAAGCAGAGATCTTAATCTGAGATTTCTAACAACCACTGTGCAAACCAGTTCATCGGAGAGTGTGTGTCTGAAAAGGTGCCTCCTGCCTGAGGTGAGGTACTTAACAGACAGGTGCAGTGCAGTTCCCCTATAGAACTGGAGACCCAGACTGAAGTAATTTCTTGCTGTCACGTATTTAGCTCACAGTATTCTGAAAGGAGTATCTAAATGTTTTACCTTAGGTAATTACTGAATAAAAAATATGACCAAGAAACGGTATGTCTCACTCTTAGCAAAGGGTCTCAAACACCCTCCTACATGCTTTCTGATCCCATCCATTTTGCAATGTTTAGTTCAGAATGAACTTCACAATGGAACAGAGGCCCTTGCAACCATTTAAGACTTGAAGAACCTACAGACCCCACTTAGAGCTGTTCTGACTCCCACTGAAGCCTACGACAGCTTTTCCATTGACCTCATAAGAAGATAGATTAGCCCCATAGGAAAGGCTTCAGTGTAGCAAATACGATTTCTTGCCATGATTGTACTTGGTTTGCCAGATAGATTAATTCCAGACATGGTGGGTGAGAGTTGAAGTTCGAATTTCCACCGCGCCCACACAAAATGAACAGTAAGAGGTTTTCTCCTGTTCTCCCTTCCTCTGCCCAGCACCACTGCCACCTGTAAGGGGACAAAACTTGAACTCACACAGACACAGTTATATAAACTGACATTCCAGTTAACAGTCATTTTGGAAATTCCCAAGCTATGAGCTGTCCTGCAATCTAGAAACTGTGGTTTCCAGACGTGAGCTAAATCACAAACCACTGCACAAGGAGTCATTGCAAACATTCCTTGTGTCATTGTTTCAAAACAAAGCTTGTAATATTTTAATCCCAGGACCGCAAGAGCTTGTCTGTTTGCAGCATGTAAAGACTATCCAGTGAGTTAGGACAGCGCTCTGGTTTCCACTCCACTTCCACTCGTGGACAAGTCTGTAGTCTATCAGGAACAGGGGGAACAGACGGCGACAGTGGGACTGCTACTGGCTTTCCTACAGCGGGAATGTTAAATATGCAGATGATAATAAAGAGTAACAGCAAATACCACCTGCCCTTCTCACAGGTGACACCAAGAACAGCACATGCCAAGAAAGTGTGAGGCACAGGCTCTATGTCTTCTTCAGTCCCATGGCTAAGCTTGTATTCCCACACTGCAGCCAGGACTATCCCTCCTCCTTCCTGTCACCACCATGCAACAAAGGCTGTCAAGCTCTCTGGGTCTTCAGGACAGCAAGTAAAAGCATCTGTAAGGCCTGGAGAGGAGGGCACTCCGTCCTTGTCTCTACTTTCTGAACATTTTAATCTCATATTAAAAATTGAGAGGTCATGATTGTCCACACCCAGAATTTCACAGCCACCAACTTTGACAGATCTGTTCTGATTGCTTTTACCATTTTTCCCTGCATTTCAGCTTCCTAGAGAGCTTCACCTTCAGTGTTAGAGAAGAGCAGGTTCCAACTGATACGATGGGGTAACATCCACCTGAGACCAAGGCTGCTGCAAGGTGCATCATTGAGCTTCTCCACAATGTGCTCAAAACCTTCCTTCTCCTGTAACTCAGCAAACTCACGGATTTCTTCATGGGTATTCCATTTCTGGTAACCTTCCTTAACAACTGACCTTCTTAATCATGACCTCTGAGAAGCAAGGAAATTACATTGTGCATGATCATTCGAAATCTGAAGACCTACACACATGGCTGAGATTATCACCCATATATTTTGTTGCCTGATGATTATTTCTAGATGATTCAGGAAAATCCAGAACCTTGCAGAAGTAAGACACCAAGGTTAAGGAGCTGGGGGGGAAAGGGGTTAGAAGAAATTAATCCAAGAACAACTATTTTATTTGTTCTTTTCCACTTAAAGAGTGCCTTACAGAGAACTATTCTGAACTAACAAAATATGACTAAAATTTTCTCACATTTAAATGGATGGCAGAGTGCAGATGTCTGCAAAGGTAAAAATACCCAAGTATTTCAGCCCACAAAGATTCCAGGGAAGTGACAAGAGTTTGACTGAGTGAGGATAACACAAACTATTAACTTTCTGAAGTTTCAGGACATGGAGAGAATTCCAAATTTTGCTTGATCAGCCGAAACAATTTAGGAAACAGGTTTCCTCAACTTTATTGCCAGAACTTTAGCAAAGAATTCAATGTCAACATTAAGTAAAGATATAGCTGTATAATTGGAGACATTATGAGCCCTCCTCCATGGCTTTCCTAGTAAGGTGATACGAGCCGTGGAGAACAAGGCATCTTTCAACTTCATAGGAATCTGGATGCTAGAAGAATGCTAAAGATTTAAAATAGACTTGGGAATAAGGGCAGCTGAAACAGAGGTTTTTCTTGTTGTCATATTAAAGCTGCCTTTGTTACTTTCTCGTTCACAGGTCAGTTCTTCCAGATCAGTTTGCAAAGCTGAATTATTTTTTCTAGAGGCCAACACTTCCAATGCACAGCTTACCCATTTTAAATTTTAAATGCTGACATATTGAAATATGTTTCAAAGGCTTCTTACGGCATTTTGTTGTGATATTTGGGTCTACCTGTAAAAAGTGATGGACATCTGCTCAGATGAGATAGACACTCTTGTTTCATCCTGTTAACCAGGTAGATGAACTCGCTGTCAGTTAAGTAAAAGACTGAATCTTGCACAGTCCTACTGAAGCTACAGAAAATGACATTTATAAGCAGGGAGAGCCTTATATAAGTAATGCCCCTATAAAAATGCATTGCAAATTTAAGAAAGTTGACTTTGGCGAGTAACATCACCCTTAAGGAACTTTTTGCTGACTATGCTGACAGTCTCTTTGGGATGGATGTGGCTGACCAGTAAGCCCAGTCCAGTCCCTGACAATTGTCCCTGGTAGGAATCTGCAACTATTTAATTCTTCTACAAAAATGACAAAAATGCTTTAAAGTTAGAGACCAGAATAACAAAACCATGGAGGTTTTTTACAGAGAAAGTGTATTTTGGGGGCTCCTTTGATATGCTCTGTTTATTGTTGCAAGCAGTTGTAAACCACAGTCTATTTTCATTGTTGCTCTGATCCGAGTTGCACATCTGGCTGTCAGCATTAGTGTCAGATCCAGAGAACCACGCAGGATAAATATGTGTATTCTGCAGCACGGTGTGCAGGTCTGAGATTTCTTTCACCTTTCAACCTTACACTAAAGGCTCACAAGTAAAGCACAGAGGCTCATTAATGAGATCCAAGGCTTCCAGCTAAGCCCAAAGCTCCCCAGTACACACAAAACTTGCAGAAAAACGAGCGAGCAGCATGCCAGTTTGGTCTTTGTTAACCACTTTTACCAAAACCTTATTTGTTTGCCCATGTCCAATAAAATAGCACATTTTAGTGGTTAACCCTACTGTTGTCTCCCCACAAGTTGTGGAGATGCATGAAGGCACTTGGATTGTCTGAAGATTAGCGAGGTTATTGTGCTTTATTTAACCATTTGCTGGTAAACGTGGAGGTAACAGAAAGGGGAGACACTAAGAGGTGGCCTGTTCTGTGGCCTCAACAAGGCACCGAGCATCTCTGCTCTACTGCTGGAAATAAATAAGGGAAAGTCAAGAGTTTGTCTGCCTAAGCACATCACAAGCCGTACACTCTCACAAAAGGCTAAATATTCCTCATTCCCACAGCTGCTTTACCAGGTAATTAGGCATCTCCTGCAACTATTTATTTGTATCACTGTACTGTTTCCAGGCCTGAGCAGGTTGTCCCAGCCTAAAAACCCAGATACTCTCAGTTGACTTAGGTCTCTATTCTCCTACCAGAGAGAAATGCTCACTGAGAGGGGAAAAAACGTCCCCATGAGCTCAGAGTCCCTCACACAAGGATCTTTATGTACCCACAGGCGGAGACCGCGCCCCCAAGAACTTATTGTCTCAACAGGCAAAGGGATACAGCCCACAAATGGAAAATAGAAAGCTGAATCACTTTAAGACCTGTTTCTAGAAAAGTATTTACATCCTTAAAGTCTCGGTTGGAATATAAATCTGAGCCCCCCCAGGTGAGAAACTTTAAACCTTGAGAAACCTGTAATGAAGCTTGCAAATGTGGATGTTACCTCTGATCTTTAAATTGCTCAGAATTTCCTGGGCTCTCATAACGTCCCACGGTCAGTGTCCTACTACCCACACCCACCTCTGTGTCCTGTGAGAACAGCGTAGCTCATGGAAACAAAGATGTGCAGTTCTAAGGAGAACATCGGTGGTTTTGAAACCTGGGCTATTCTATTCATGTTTCATATGTGGATTTGGAAAATGGAATCATACCAGAAATGTATTTTTAATGTGCTTCATTTAGTTTTGCAACTCCCTGCAAACTGCACAATCTGTTGGGTTTTTTAATATAAAATCTCAACCAGATGATAGTGAACCAGATCATTTCATATATTGTATATGTACAAGTGGGCTGTAAATAGGTCATTCCTTTCTTATAAAGAAGGTTTCTTCAAGTGCTTGATACACTATGACATTTACTTCTGTAAACATTTTTTACTCCTAAACTTTGGACTCTGTAAGTTAGAACAATCTTCTTATAGTGACCAGTAAAAATTAATGTTAAATTACCTATTCTATGTTCAGAAATTTAAAAAACAAACAAACAAAACAAACAAAAAACACAAAAAATGCCTGCATTGTGCAAAATCCAAATAATGTATCTTGAAGAAAAACTATGAAAAGGACAGAGGACAATGCCAGCACCAACGTCAGGGTGCAGAATGCTCTAGACATCTTAAATTCTGTCCCATCAAGAGCAAAGTCGAAAACAATATTTAGAACAGGGTTGAAAATGAGTTTGACACCCCTGATTTAAAACCATCAGTGTTTGTAATGCTAATGTTTAATCTACAAGATTTTAGAAATTCTAAAACACATGCGAAATAATGCTTATCCAAATTGTCCCCAATATACTCTTCTGATACCGATGCACTTAGGAGATGAGGAAAAACAAGCTTCAGAGAAGTTGCTATACAGAAGAAAGAATTCACCTATTTTTCCCCTATCTGAATCATTACAGAGCAAAGTCCCTCAAGGGTGGTTCTTTTCCAAGTCTGTATAAAACAGTGTATTTATCTACCTCTGGTGATACCTCACTTACACCTGTGAACAAACAATCATGTAGTTTTGGACTCAACTCCTAGTGGACTGCAGTTAAAAACACTTAAAATCAGAATTGCAAAAAGTGCTTCTGTAGCCACGTAGAAAGTTCAGATCTTAAGAGCCTTTGTCCTCCTACCCTCCCTGAACTCACTCCATAGTTCAACAATAGCTTGCTTAAGGTAAACAGTATTTCCTTTCTTACCACTTGTAATAGGAAGACATTTCTCCCTTTCTCCTGTCCCTTGCAATACTAGCACTCCATTGCTCCGTGTAGCTTATCTAAAGCGTTGGCTGGGTGCATGTACACTTCAAAATCAACAATTCCCAGTTCAGCCTCAAGTCCTGTTCCCCAATCACACAAATTACATAAAAAGCATCTTCCTTCCAGGCTGTTTCTTGGGGTCAGCTGACTATTTCCTTCCGAAACAAAATCCAGGTTTAAATCGGGCATTCACAGAATGTTCTCAAGAAACAGCTTGAGAACATCTTTGTCTCCATGCTCCCTATGCAGGGCTCCATTTTTCCAACACTACATGTACCAGGACTAGTGAGAAGTTCATGCTTGAAGAACCTCACTCTGGTGGGCTGCAGCACAGCCCCTACACACCATAATTCAGGTATTTTGAGCTGTAAAAATACCAACAAGTAATTGCAATGTCTTGGACCACAGACAGACAACGTAAAACTCAAGACTAAGCGCTGTGTGACGTGAACATGCTGAGTCAGCTCTACACACACTTAAACCCAGAGTGACGTGCACACGGGTCATCTTACAATATTCAGCTTGGACCTTAGGGAATCATCCCCTGGGATACGTTTATATAGATACAATTACAGCATACAATTTTAATATATTGTATATATCACATAAACTAAGGTCAGAGTCCACTGTCCACTCACTGAGGACCACAGAAGTCTAAACTTAAACCTATACCTCGTTATTTCACTGCTGTTCCATTGGCATCTGCTGCCAGAAGTTCATTTTTCCAGTGGAAATAGGACAGGTTCCTGGACCACACAGTAAATGATTCACCAGGACCAAAAACTAAGCATTCCGCACGTTGATGACTTTGTCACCACCGTTTTGGCAATACTTTTACCACCAAGAAAATACAGGAAATTAAGAACAAGTGGATCATTGGTGCATTTTTTTGCCATATGAAGAGACAGTTTCTTCTGGAAAAATGTTATTTAAAGACAGATGGTACCTTCTGGCCCAAAGTCAGTGTTTAGTTTTTACCGCTGTTCTTCAGGAGTCTGACATCTTATATCAGACACGAATGATTTTTAATCACAAAATACCAAGGGAAATAATCATAGCCTGATAAATAGAACTCTAGATGTGAAAGCAAAATGTAATAGGCAAGAGGTCTTCTATACAGTCCCAGTTCACTCAAAATACAGAATACTTTTTCTTCCTTTTTGTTTCAGAAACTACGGATGAGTAACATTCTATGCTCTCAGAAAATAATCACAAGTTACTTCATGAAAGACAAAAAGACAATTGACTTTTTCAATTTCAATTATTTGCCCATAAAAAAGCAGAACATACTTCTACTAAATGACAGTCCCTCTGGAAGAGTTCTGGATTGGGAAGCCTTTCCCTCCCCATCCACCCCACCAAGATACATGTGCCCATCTAGGAATTCTACCTTCTTTCTCACTGATACTGAAACGACTATTTAAAAAGCATAATACCAAAAGCCCTGAACCATATTACAAGTATTTCTATCCAGAAATATGCATCTTTCCTGCAGAATGAGCACAGACACATAGTAAAGTTGGAGAGGGGCACAGCTCCTTACACTGTTTTTATGCTATAACAAACAGAATTTCCATATTAAAAAAAAAAAAAAAAGACTTTTAAACATAAAATAATGCACAATCAAGGCCTAGGACTTGTATTTTCACAGAAAGTTGCAAACTATGGCAGTGTTATTTTCTACCAATGAGTCAGAAACACTTAACAGTGGCAACAGGATATTTGTGAGTCCAAGATGAGCACATGAAAGTGTTTGGTAAATTCATTTAATATCTATAAGTGCAATGTGATGGAGCTAAGTGACTTGGAATAGTCTCTTGGTCCTATTGACTCTGTAAGCACCTGTTTTAAACCAGATCCGTTGCTGCTGAGGAGCAAATGCTGAACAGAAACCAACAATTCCGTTTTGGCACCAAAGCCTGGAGAGAGCATTCATCCCAATAAACACAATTTGTCCAGGTATTACACTGCTTTGCAAAAAAACTTGGCAAAAATCAGCACGAAATGATGAAAGGGAAACAAAAAGAGGTCAAAATAAATAACATTTTCATGAAACACTGGAAATTTTTTTTTCCCTTCAATATAATTGCTACTTCAGCAAAATTTTAGCTAAGAGCAGAGCTATGTTAAGTCTCATAAATTAGAATGGAACCTAATTAGCTCCATCAGTGCTTTGAAAATTCTTTTTCCAGATTTGCATCGCCACGAGAAGATGCTACTTTTGCCATGTAAGGATGAAACAAAATGTCAGCAAAAGCACAACAGAGACGTTGCCAAACTACCAAAGTTCAATGAATCCTGAGGCTTTTTCTGATCCAATTCCAGCTTATAAATGGTCAAGGCCCTGCAAATTTTATGGGCCATCTGCAGGCCTAAAACAATTTATGTTCTCAGAATTACATCAGATCTTTAAACTCTATTTTCAAGGAAATTTAAAGATGCATAAAGTTTACGCTTAGCAAAATTTCTTATACCCAATTATATCAGCAAAATCAGGACACAATAAAAGCAGATGTGCTTTCACATTTCCTAATACGTGGTGTCCTTTCATCATTCTGTAACGCATTTAGGCATTTTTAATGTTCTCTCTTCCTACTCTCCTTCCAATAGCAGCAGAGGAGCAGTGGATAAGGTCCATTCACGGTACAATAAGAAGTGACCTGAACATTCAGCCAAACTGCAAGCCAAAGAGCTTGTGGCTTGACAAGGTTTGGTTAATACTTTTTTCCAAGTTTTGGCTCACAAAAAAAGTGCAAGTGACAAAAACTCTCCTAAGAGAAATCCGTTCTTATCGGATTCCCTTTCTGATTTTGCACAGGTGTGAGTTTCAAATGGTCTGGATATTCCACGCACGCAAGTGTTTGTGTAACAGCAAATAAAACAGGATGTATCTTGTGTCTCTTGCACTCTGAAGTAACCCCAAAGGAGTCAAAATCCTCCGTTATAAAGCATAAACGTACACAGTGTGTGTGCATCACTCAGTACACGCCAATTCTCAAAATTCTCAAATTATAAGTCATCTGTTAAACTCAGCAGTCAGAATGGAGTTTAAATATTTGTTTTCTAGGCATGTCCTCTGTTTCCCAAATGAATATTGTGCTCTGATGACTTGCTTTTGCTTTTAATTCTAATAATCTTAGTTAAAGGAATTCCAGTAGATAAGTCCAAGAAAGTCTAGTTAAGTTAAACAAGATTATATTTATTGGCATAAGGGTGCCACCTATTGTTGTGACACTCGATGCAAGATAATACTCAGACTTTTTTTAGAAAGCGTACCCCTATTCATTCAGACTTTAGATCCCTTCCAACCCTTCAGATGATTCAGCTTGAACAAGATTATGTTTCTGTATAACATACACAGTCTGTACACATACGTATCGCTTCTTCCACTACATGTTAATGCTGCAGAGCACGGTGCTACTAAGCTCTGATTATTAATACGATTATATTTTCACCCTTGGCTCTCAGAAGTTGATCTGCTATACGCATTGCTAGAATAACAAATAAGGTCCAAAAGTGCCTATGTGCGTCGATATCCATGCAAACACTTTATATGTATTTATCTACGTACATAAATATAAAATCAGCAAGATTTTTCAGTACAAATATATGCATTTGACAAAAACATACCTACACATCCCAATTTTCACGATTACTGAAGTTTTTAAAACTACAAACTGGTTCAATATCGAAATTCTATTAGGTACGTAGTTTGGGGAGGTGAGGGGAGGGACAGGGAGACAATAGGAAGAGAACAGTTCTACTTCAGACCCTGAGAAAAGCACCACGACTCCACTTCTGGAATTTTAAAGTGCTCCCCAGAAGTATTCTCCTGTTTCTTTGACCAGCCCCATGTGCAGCCTTTGTAACCACGCAAAGCACACTGTTCAGCTGTAAAAGTGACGATGACTTTCTTTAGTGCTGACATAACAGTAATAACAACAATGTACCGGCTCTGCTTTAGCCCTGTAACTTTGAACTGGAAGACCAGGTTTCAGTGGACTTCCAGCAGCTCAATTCACTAAATATTACATATAAGAACCACTATTAACTATGTAGGGAAACTAAAAATTGTATAAACAAGCGTACTTTTATGTAAGGAAGTTCAAGCTCCAGCACTTCATTTTTGTGGACACTCACCTTTATTCAGTGGTCTTCAATAACGGGTAACAAATGTTCAGGAGTCAGACCACCCAGCTGCTGCTGAGATGAAAGAAGCACCTATTTCCAGGCCTACTGTTTTTTTGGGGGGGTTATGTCGACAAAACACACAGAATAAACACTATACTGTATGGCAACAGATCAGTATCTGCATTATTTTTTTAACACCAGACTTAACTTTAAGCAGATCTGTGGGAATCGAAAAGGCACCAAGCTGGTCCATCATATAAAAACCCAGCTAGGTACAACAGACTCACTGGATTGCTGTATTTAAGATATTCCACACTTTTGACATTCTTCAGATATATCAGGATACAGATGGACAGTTGTCTCAGAGCATTTATTTGGTTTGGTATAGATTCATGCTAGGTTTGAGCTCTCAGCTTAAGGTTTTTGGTTTTTCCATCCCAAAGCAAACTTACCAAATCTGAAGAGATGCAAGGCTGTCTTTTCCTCAGTGTATGGGTAGAGAGAAATGGGCCATGAAGGGTAGAATCAACCTGGAAAATACAAATATCACTGCTGTTGAGATGCTTATTGAAGATCATTTGAGCAGACATGACTCTGAAAGACCACAGCTCTGAATCTGAAATGCCAAGGCTGTGACTCGTGTCATCACTTTTCCCTTCCAAATCTGAATCCCTAAGGCTTTGGTTCTTATATATTCTTACCATAGTTACTCTAAACTTAATGTTTATTTCAGCTTCATCTCCAGTGTGCAAAGAAATTGTGTTGTTCTTGACAGTAGCAGGAGAGAAAAGAAAATGCTAACAGGATGCAGAAAATGCTTTCCAAGAGTTTGTTGAATCCTGAAGCACAAATTTTTATGCTACAGGAAACAATAAACTTATTTCTCGTTGGCAAAAATGTATTGATTGTAATGGTTCCTACTTTGATTAATAAAGATGTGTTTTAGCCTAGTTATAATGATTTCAAGTTCATGGTCCAAAACCGCAATTACTTTTGCACCAACCTAATATGAGAGTCACTAGTTTTTATAACAGCATTCTGTATTTAGGTTTTAAAATCAGTAAATGTGTATCAGCAAAACAAATAAAGGAATAAGGAATAAGGGCATTTATCAAGGCGTAACTGAATCCATGTCACTGAACTATGGAGTTATATCACTGAAAACATAAGAGTATATGCAGAAAGGACTCTAAAGCTGTTCTCAGTGGTGAAGTTACATATAAGTCCCAACACCACCAGATGCTTCCTTAGATGGACAGGGAATGTTTTAAAAGCTTTACTTTAGGACACTTCACCTCTGTAGTACGCCCGGCTACTTCACTCTCACCACCCAGAAAACCACACATCCTTTCAATAAAATTAAATATTCTTGGAGCACAGCTTAGAATTAGCAAAAACACTGAGGGCAGAAAAAACAAAATAACACAAACCAAAATAAATGTAGCCAGCAACACTTGGTAAGAGGTCCATATTTATTTAGCATTCCCTTTGCTGCCTGTTAAATGCATATTATCGTCAGGTAGTGTCAATGTATTTTCTGCCAGCTCTTTTCCCTCTTTTCCCCACTCTAAATTCCATTTTCATCTTCAAGGGAATGGGGGAAAAAGCCCACCAAGAAAGTAACTGTGGACTGTGACTCTCGCACGACATTTCCATCCCTTGAAATTCAACATGCAGTTGTATATGACTGAGTGTCCATTTACACTTAAAGTTGTTTTCTTGGCAATGGTGAGCTTGGAGCTGGCTAGTGAAAAATCTCTCCTTTGCTCTATTTTGCCCACCTACCTGTCTTCAAAAGCCAAAAATCCCAATCTGATGTACAAAGGGAACACTCAGTGGCTCGCAGTAACCTGTCTTCTCCATTTATTTGCACTGTATATGTTCCCCTGAGCCTAAGCACGCACATCAATTCTCCTCCTTGTCTGGTCTTTCTGCTCTACAGACACTGCAGCGTGACTGACACTGTCCATTGTCCACACCAAAATGAACAAACATGAAACGACACCAGAAAGATGCCTCCATCCAACATTTCTAACTAGAGAGGGAAAAAAATGGTCTTATTCTTGCCCGAATTTCTTACGGAAAACATGACCACAGTGTGTCTGAACACACAACCACAGCTTGTCTCATACAAGTATCACTTGAGAGCTGAAGGCCACCTAGCCAAAGACCTTTTACAACTAAAGAATTAGAAATAGCCATGCTCTGTGCACACAGAAATGAAGAAGCTGCTCACTTTTTTATTACAGTTTTCACACACTGTGTAGTTCCGTTGATTATTATTACATTTTTAGTGTAACAGATGCCAATAGATACCCATGGGGCAGAATAAACTTGCCCATTGGGATGTCTGACACTGGCCAATTCTCCTGCTGATTGTCAGCACAGAAAGTCTGTGTATCGTCATTAAACATTTCATTCTCACAGGGTGAGTTTTCCCTTCCAGATTAGAAGTAAGTTCTAGGAGAAAGGCACAGTGGAAGAGCTACGTACCAGCATTAGTCCTAATTTGAGTAAAGACTTCGCTGGTACAATTCACTGGATACCATCCAGCACTACTGAAGACAATAGCAATCCTTCTTTTGCCATGCCCAGGTATTCACTTGGGCTCTAAACTCACATAACATCAAATAAAAATATCCACACTGGGTCTGATTTCTGCTGCTCCCAAATTCAGTCATAAAAATGCATCAAATTAAAGGTAGAGGAACCCCACTTGGCAAAATCCCCTCTGTCTCTCGTTAGGTATATTACAACCTTGCAAGACATCATAAATTTTCTTCACAGTGAATAATCTCCTTAGCAGTAATAGCAAGAAATGCAAATACTTCCCTAGCCAAACGCAGACTAATAGTACACTGGCAAACTCATGCTCCCCACCTTAGTTTGGGAATGGTTAAAACAGTATAAAAGTGTAACACCAGTGGATAAAGCCTGTAGCACACTGTGCAGCCGAGAAGTAATATTTCAATTCATGTGGGGAAACATTTTTGTGTGTTGCAGAGACCAAAACTCAGCTTTAAAGCCCCACGGGAGAGGTGATCTGGAAAGGCTGTATAATTCTGTCTTAGTTGCCTTATGGAGCTGGAGTACAAACAGGTGACGTATTGTGTATTCTGGACTTCTCTGTGGAAAACCGGGCTCTAAACCACAAACATTTGTACACAGTCTCACCCTCTCACCAGGGCCATCATCTGTTTGGAAAAAAAAAAAAAAAGTGCAGGAAATTCAGTGTGACAAGCGGATTGCCACACTCACGATTTTTGCTACTTATTCTGATACTGGCTGGGCTTTTTCTATTTAAAAAGAAAAAAAAAAAGTGAGAAAGCCCCAGCTCCTGGAATCTTGACAATTTCAGTGCTCCCTTTCTTTTATAATTCACCAAATTACAGAGAAAAACCTGGAAACACGAAGTTTAAGTTACTATTTTTAAAAAATATTCTATTTTATAGCTGTCTTTACTTTTGAAGCCTTGCTCATAATACTGCAAAGAACAACTTGTGATTTAAGAACCGCTAGAAATAGCAAGAGTGTAGATTGATCCCCTGTATATTCCACAGATTATATGACCAAATCACTAGAATTATCCAATCCACATATTATGTATTATGCAATATTTTTCATGCCTAGAAGGAATTTCAATTTCTTTATCTGTGAAACCTTTGGGGTTTTTAAACAGATACAATAAGATTTACTTCTGAAGACAAACATAATGCTCCTGGGGAATCCCCTGTTTGCTAGAGTACTTTATACATTTAGACAAGCCAATTCAAACTGTCTTACATATATGCAGTTGCACTACCAAGCACCGTGGAAGTAATTCAAGTTAGAGAAGTACACTCAGTGCTGACTGGCAGTCCAGTTTTCATCTAGTTTTATTTTCTCATGGACATCTGCCCTGTGTGAATTCTGTGCCATCCACAGTAAGAACATTCGTTTAAAGTAGAGAAATTATCTATAGATTTTTAATATCCCCTGGGACTCAGCAAACAGAATGACTGTGCTGCTAGTTTGGCATCCCCCTGGATTTTGCAGATGTACGAAATACATTGTAACCTTCCCCAGAAAGTACCAAACTAATGACCTTGCCTGTTCATTCCTGCCAAGTAGTAGTTGGCAAGTGAGGAACACACTTCAGTGAGCAATGCCTTTGACTGACGACATTTTTAACCATAAAGCTACATTATTTTTACATTAATTTAATTGACCAAACAAATCAGTATGGGAACAAGAACACCAGTTGGCATATTTCAGTATAAAGTCATAGTAAACAGGGACCTGCACATACAGATCCAAGCAATATTACAAACCGAAGCTAAGTCTGGAGATTCTCACATCATTCCTAAACCTTGTAAGCAGCTCAGAGCATTTAAAAACTAGTCAGAAAACCATTTCCCTTTATGAGTTAATTTCCTGGTGGTGTAATAAGACTATTTTTCAAACTAGAGAAAGGGAATCTACTGGAGCAGCGTTGGCAGTGTGCAGATTATCTGCTTCACTTCGCTTTAACGCTGATAGGAGTCAAGCTTGAGATGGCAGGAGCTGCAGAAGTCTCTCCAGGTCTTGGGGCATCGATAAAGCTTCACTGAGTAAAGAGCTTCAGATACTTTAAGACTCGCTTGTTCCACAAGTGTTCCTTCAGGACACTTCACTAGGGATTACAGACTTCTGCAATAGCTCTGAGCAGAATACCTGTCCACATCCCCTGCTTCTTTCCCAGGTGGATGGTGTGAGCTACAGGTGATCTTGCCAGGTTTCAGTTCTATTTATCTCCTCCAGGCTGGCTGGTTTAAAAATGACTCTGTGTGTATATCAAAGTCCCGTTTTTCACCTGGTCACACCAGCTTTAACAAGCTCTACCACTTACTCGAAGTCTTACTGTAATTGACTTGTTTTTATCTCTACAAATCCTCTGACATTTGAGAACAACAGTCATTGGAGCATTTTCTCTTTCATTTTTGAATCTCCACCTTGAAATGCAAGTTTATTCTCAAATGTATAGTGTATTTAGATGGGAGAAAAATCTCATGTTCATTTAGACCTGAGCCCTGCAACTGTTTCCACATGTGCTTATCTTGACCAGGGTACCATTCCCTGGAATGAGTGGACTCCAGCAGGCTGGTGGCAGTGGCCGCAAGCTGAAGCCCACAAACTGTTTGCAGGATCAGGGATTTCTCCTCCTGAAACACATCATTGTAAAGGAGCAGAGTTTTCAACCAAGGCATCTGCATTCAGACAATGACACTCACCGGAGACTTCTAAATACTTCTTTTATGTAATGAAAGGTCAAACTGAACCTCCAAATGTGGAATTTCTGACATCCAATTAGGTAGCCCACATTAAAAATTGGGCCGGTGTTTAATTACATCTGGAGAATACATGTGTTCGGCTGAGACAATTCACACTCACCTCATGCGTTTCTGAGTGTTTTCAATGGTGGAACTGAATAAATATTCTTTTGCTCCACAGATGCACTGGATCAAGGTTTAGCTTGCTATGCATAAAAAATAAATCATCTCATATTTCCTTGACTTCATTTTTCCAGCTTTGTCATTCTGTCTAGGACCATACTGCACGGTCAAGCCAGGCACGGCTATGCATGTTAATAATATTTGGAAAACTATGGATACTTCTGTGCAACATCATTTTTATTTTTTCCAAATAAATAGTTGAAGTGCACCTGGTGTACTTTTCTTTCTCCTTTTTTTTTTTTTTTT